>JACBKR010003088.1:0-30964 GCA_014218235.1 Colocasia esculenta
ACTCCACAAAACCTCACTTTTTCTTCATCAATGGAGCACAAGACGTGAAGAGGGCGACTCCAATCCTCCTGAAGCCTTGTACACCATTTGGGACTACATCCACTCCAAGGAGTCGCCTTAATGGGGCTCACCTTCTTCCTTTCTCTTTCTCCTTCATTTCTAATGCTTTATGTCTTTCTAGATAGGTTACATTCCACTTTTCCACCCACGTTTCCACACGGCCTAGCAGTTTAAAAACCACCCCTAGGTTCGTCCTTTCCATGTTGGCTATTTCCTTTCATTTTTTGAGTAGTTACTGCACTAATCATGTTCTAATAGGGCTATTATTTGTTCTTTCTCTTTGATTGGCAGGCATACAAACAAGGTTCTACGAGGAGCTCTCGTCCTCTGCCGGCCAGAGGAAGGAAGGAGGTCTCCCTCATTATCTCCCGCACTAGAGAGAACGCGACAAGAGAAGGCGACGCGACAGAGACGTCAGCCATGACGACCGCGTTATCAGATATTCCTCTGTCCTTTCTCTCCTTTTCCTAGAGTAGTTAGCCTGTGTTATTTTCTTCATTTAGGCAATACTCTAGGTGGCGATCACATTCCTTACTTCCATACCATTAGATTTAATATCCTAATGTGTCGAGGGGAAGCACAATCCCTGTGATTACAGATGCGTGGATATATTTTTTGCAAGATGTGTGAATGTATTTTAATGCAGGTTGCAAGCATTAGATGAAACATATGCATGTGAATGAGTGGACCCTTTTTTTTTTTTGCTCGTATTCAGACTGATATTATGATATATGTGTTTTACTATATTTTGATAGTAATGACATATATTGAGCATATAGTCTTGAATTGTCGAAGTCGGACAGTCTGTGGATATTTGATCATCTGATATTCTTTATTATATGTGTTTTGAGATTGTCTTAAAATTTCAGCACCATCTCCTCGTTCTTCTCCAATATACCTGCTAATTTTAACTGCTCTTTTTGTCACTTGTATTATATGCAAGTGATTTTTAAATAGTTAAAATTAGTAAATAATGATGGTATATTGGAGAAGTGTGGGGAGATGCTACCAAAATTTTACGATAATATCAAAACACATATAATAAAGAACACCAGATGATCCAAATACATAGATGGCAAGATTTCATATAGGTAACCCTTTTATTTTCAGGAATGTGTGAATATAAATAATTGTGAAAATATGGATTTTCTTCCGATACAGGTAGATGCTGCCGAAATTTTCACAGAATTATACGTTCATAGATAATTATGTCATATAGTCTTAAATACGTTTGCACATATGATGTGACTTAATTCATATATGATTTTTTTTCTTTTACTTCTAATGTGGATACTGCTTTCCATTCCCCCCCTTTTTTTTAGAGGGGTACCGAAGAACGAGTCCACAGAGAGGGGGATATGGGGTAAGATAGAGATCGTGATCACCAGGCACGTAAGGGTGCCGAGGAGGTGCACGACGAGGGGGTCGGATGGAAGAATGATGTGCGGTGAACAAAAGGCACAGAAGAAAGAGTGATCGCGAATAATACCTGTTGGAGCGTGGGGAGATTGCGCGGGGGATGTTGGTTCCTCTTTCTCTACGAGCACGGCCAGCCATGGTGGAGGGCATTTTCCGTGTTGATTACCCTAAAAAAAATAGAAATAAAAGAAGGGGATTAGCCACGTGTAGTATACAACCCTAAATAAATGAATGGAAAGAATGAATGGCATGGGGAACGACTTACCGTGTAGTGCTTTTAAACCCCTAAAAATGTAGGGGGTGTGTGTGTATGCATGCATGTGTGTGTGTATAAAAGAAAGGAGCCATGTGGCGTTCGGAGGAGTTGAAATGCAAATAAAAGGGAGAAAGGGGAGGGGGTGCTTCCCCAAATGCGGTAGGCATGGCGGCGTTGCCAATTGGATGGACGAAGAGGAGGAAGACGCTTCCACCTCGATATACGTGAAGATGGGGGGGGGGGGGGACGCTGGCTTCGAACACTGAGGAAGGGAGGGCGTAGATCGATATGGAATGGTAGACGGTCCTTCTCGGCTCGGAGGTCGAGGCAAGAATCCAGCAGGGCTTCACCGCAGTGATTGGACCCCCCATTACAAATGATCCTCGGGGGGTCTATTTATATGCAATAGATTCTTGAATCGCGTCGGGCACAGCCGCCGCGACTATAAGACTGAATCGCATCCCCCGGCGCGCCGTGATTAGAAGCCCTTGATTTGACAATGGGCACGGTGATTGTGTCGGGGACGACCGCCGCGTTATTACACCTATCGACCTACCCCGCCGCGACTTCTTTTGGGCACGTGGGGCATAAATACGACAATTTCCAGGGGTCTAGGTGTACGGTGCCGGACCTAATCGCGTCGGTCTGCTCGGACACGATTCAGAGATTTCGTGTGAATCCAAGGTACGGGCGCTCGAGTGCAACGACTTTTGGGGCCTAGGCCTAATCGTGTCGGCATGGTTCGACGTGTCTTTGATTAAAACGCGTCGGCATGGCACGACACGATAAAGTATTTCCATATTTTATTTATGAAAATCCTGCCAAAGCCGACATTGGATCGTGTCGCCTATAGCGGACGCGTTCATGAATGGCAATGGGCAGTCTTTGTAAATAAAATTGTGATACCCTGAAATTTCATTTATTTTATATTATGCATGTGTTATTTACCTATTTAGTATATGTGTATGTATTAAAATGTGCATATTTCAATATCTAAATTTCTCATGTGCATATGTAAGTATATATATACATTATTTTTTGTGGATGTAAGTAAGTAACTAATCTTGTACGTGTTGTACTTATTTAGAAACCATACATAGTATATTTAAGTGATGTGTGCATTAAAATATGTGAATTTTGCTTTTCATCTTGAGGTATGTATGAGTTAATTTTTATTGCATGTAATGTGTAATAGGTACATATTGTATTTATTTATTTCATGCACACACATATGTATATATGCTGTGTAGATGTGTAGATATTATATATATATATATATATATATATATATATATGTCAATTCAGTGTGCGTAAGCAAATGATTATTGTCATATAGACTATTCTTATTTAACTTATTGTATATTCAATCTTAATAATACCGTGCTTATACTATCTAACAATTGAAGTGCATATTATACTATTTATCCATGCATATTGTGTGTAAATATATGTTGTACATGTGTATATATGTATGTTATCTTATGCATGTGATAGCTATCTAATTTAATACACATTAAGTTGTCTACAACATATATGGTACTTAAATAATACGGTGCATATATAATATATCAAAATATTACAAGCATGCTATAATTATGTAATCCATGAATGTTGTATTTAATTATGCTTTGTACACATATAGATGCATATGTTTAATGTTGTGCATATGATATCTACTTATTTCAATACCCATTAATTGTTTATGACATGTATGTACCTAAACAATAGTGTGTGTATTGCATTTATACGTTCCATGCATAAAGCATGTAATATGTAGTGTGTATATATATGTGTGTGTTATTTGTGCATGTTATCATTAATAAGATTAGTACAAGTTATATTTAAATAAATAATATGTAATGCATGTACTTTAAATGATGAATGCATATTATTTATTTCTGCACACATTACATTGTTGGGGAGTAATTGTACGTTTAATTGGATGAGTATTTGTGTTTTGGCAAAGGTGCAATGTTGGTGGCCAACACTGTGCCACTGACTGCAGACTTGTGATTGTCGTCCAGATCGATGGATGCCAATCACAGTGTTAGCGGCACTAGGGCTAGACGCCAACCACATGTTGAATCCACCAGATGTTGACGTCAAGTTCCCTGCGTTGTAACGGTTCCAAATTTGGTAACGCTCGCATTTGGTCCAGTTTCAGTTTAGGAAAGTCTTGTGTAACCGTAGGCAACCTACCCTAGTGCGTACCCAACCTACCCAGCCTTATAAAAACACCTATTCTGGTCGTGCCAAGTCTTTTTGGGTGATGGGAAAATCTACGGTTCTTTTGGAGAAAAGCTGAACTTTGAAGACTTTGATCTGGCGACTGGAGGAGTTTCTGAAGATCTACACTAACTGGAGGATAATCCAACAATCAAGGAGGCATCCCCTACTCCGAGGATCAACCTACAGCAACTGAAGGACTGGATCTAAGGAGTTTTCGAGCAACTTTTTGGCAGGGCCGAGGAGGGCTTCACTGACAATGTTTGATCTTCTAGGATTTAATTAGAGGCAAGTAACCTATGTATATCAATCCTATACATGTCCCCTGCGGTCCCAGCATTTTTTGGATTTTTCCTTCTGTCCTGGACCCTCCAATTTCCCCGTGCATATGAGTGTTGTCTGTGTAGTCTGCTGTCTGGAGCTTGGCGGCAACATCCTGTGCCACCAAGCTCATATGTTGGCGGTAGGGGATGTGTAGTTGACTCAGTAGGCGGCTAGAACTGTGTCGCCAAGTTCCTCAGTGTTCTGAAAATTGCTGTTGATCTTCTTTAAGATATTAATTGATTCCGGGTATGAGTGTATGCTATGGATTTTATGTGGGGCAAAGGTGATCAGTAGGTCATGTCATGAGGTTTTAGTGATTTTTCATGATTTGTGTTGATTACTAAAATTTTGATAATTGGACTATGAGCATAAAATGACCATGTGTAATTTGTGTAAATAAGTCAGTTGTGAGTTAGGGTTTCATGAATTTTCTCCAATCATGTGATGACCGTATTTATGCATTGGCACTGTGATATTTGACTGTTATATAGTAATTCCTACTTAAGAGAAATTAGTGAGAATGCACATGTAATTAGTTTTAATTGTTATAAATATAATTACTGTTCGAAAAAATCTATAAAATTGGAATATGCTATGTTTACTGTTTTAAGTTGTTATAAAAAATTCATGATGTTTGATGACAGTAGGTACTGTTATGGTTTTAAATGAGAAAATGGGCATGTTAGCATGTTAGGTTTAATTATGTGTAAATCAAGGGTTAACAACATGTTAATATCTGTTTTAGGTTGTTTATCATTGTTAAATAGTAAGAGTGAATTCTGTAAACTGAAATGTAAATGTTATGCAAAGTGTATGAAAAAGGGATTAAAGTGTGTACATGAACCTTGAGTAAAATGTGACGAAGTATGATAATGTGATTAATGTAAATTTGGCCAAGAGTGACACTGCTACCATAGGGGTCCGAGAGCTGTACCATAGAAAAGTCCCTATAGAAAGCTCAACGTATGTGAAATAAATCCTAAGGGCATTAGGATGAAATCTTGGAGGTGGTCAGGTTCCACTAGTTAGGGTGGAGAGGGCTTCGTCACCGTATTGCCTAGGTGACGAATAAGTGATATGTAAGTGAATTATGCTATGTGCTAAATTCTCTCTAGTTGGTAGTTAGACTATGTGTCACAACAATTAAGAGATTAAAAGTGAATTAAGTGCAAAGTGATAATGTGGCACGTGGTAAGTTCAATTGTTGTGATATGTGATAAATGTGAATGCAAGTGTAAATGTAATGAAAGGAGTGTAAACTGATATGTAAGGGAAAGTAAATAATAATGGGAGTACAATTGCATGTGAAAACCAATGTAAAATGCATGCATAAATATGTATTATATTCATGTATTCATGTGTTAACATCATAATTGTAATATCATGCTGAGTATCATGTTCGGTTGTTCTTTATTTTGTGCTTAACTCCATGGTCTAGTTGGTAGAGTTGTTCCATAATGTGGATAATGTTTAGATTAATAAATCATGTTACATGTTAGGTGTATAAGAGTGCTTATGTTCATGTGATGTATGTATTAATATGGTTAAGCCTAGTTTGATAGAAAGTTTAGTATCATGTTACGTAGTTTATTAAAGCATCTGCAAATGTCAAGAGAGTATGATAATTTTACATTAAAAACAACAAGTTAAATGTGTGATAAAATGATATAACTGCAAGAGAAATGGTTAGATATCATGCTAGGAGTGTTCATTATCTTGGTCATAACCTTTGTTTTAATTGGTAAATACTATGCAAAGATATGATAAAGATTTGAACCACGTATCATAGGATATGTCGTGTAGAGAACTTGTGTAGGTGTATATTATCTTCCATGATTATATGAGCATGTTTAACTAGGAATATGTTTGGGAGAATTATGTGTGTAATTGACCATAAGAAGCTTGTGCCATGTAAATTGTAATGGTTAGAATGATAGCATGTGTTCCTTGTTGTTGATAGCTTAGTGTATATGAGATATGTGTAAAGTTGATGTTTTAGATTACATGCTGAGTCTTTTAGACTCATACTTGCTTCGACGTACAGGTGTGACAGATATTCCCGTTGTTAGAGGAAGGCGTAGCGAGGATCATCCTGAGAGCAAGGAGTAACTTTTGTGGAGTTTGCTAGAGAGTAGTTATTTTATTTCATAGTATGAATAATGTCATCATATGGACAATGTAATAGACAATGTGGTTCTTTTAAAGTTGTAATAATGTGGACTCTGTCACTTTCTTTTACTATATAGACTGGAATGGAATGTGTGATGATGATGGAATAAGTTGAACTATTCTTTTAATTCCGTTGTACTCAATTGTCATGTACATATCAACCTATTGTCTAGTGTTGGGTTATATCCCACTTTGACGGCGCTCTTTGTACCGATAGGGATTGGTATAATTGTACCGGTATATAGTGGGTCATTACAAAAATAAGTAAATTCCTTGTCGCGTCGCAAAAGGCCGTCGCGATAAGGTCCATTTGGCCTAGCCGCGTCCCACTTGCCCGGCGCGACAATGGAACTTCTTCCGCATTGCCGGTCGTGTTTCAAATGCATCCCCCAGACCCATCGCGACAAGGGCCAGGTGGCATGGTTGCGCCCAAAGACCTATCGCAACCTGAAATGAATGCCTAATTATTAAATAGACCCCGAGGATAGGGGGGGAAGCACCAGGGAAGGATGGGTGAGGTTCGAAAATATGGGAAACTACTCTTTCAAGGCAATATGAGGGCATTTGTGGCATTTATAGCGCCACATGAAATTTCCCCGTGATGGAGTCAAATTTGCTTGTTTAGAGCTGCCACGCCTTACGTCTACTTTGCAGAGGAGCGAAGTGGAATGTAATGGTGAATGGAATGAAGAAATGAAGTGTAGCGAAGTGGAGTGCAGTGGAGCGGACTGAACAGTAGACGCCAAGGTGAAAAATAGACACATAATCGTTGGTGACTGCCACCTGATGAGAATCTTTTAACAACCCCAAGGAGTCACCACCAGGAAGAAGACCTAAAGAAGCAAGTGTTTAGATCGGAAGAAAACAAAGTATGCGCATGAGGGGCACGACATGAGGTGTGGTACGTGGTACACGAAGGAAAAGGCCATGTGGGGCACGAAAGGAGAGATCAACTTCTAGCGAAGGGGAAGTACCTAAGGACACAATCCGTTAGGTTGCCCATCGGGGATGTCTGCCACTGCCTCAGGTGAATCTACGAGAGAGATCAACTTCCAGCGAAGGGGAAGGACCTAAGGACACGATCCGTTTGGTTGCACCATTGGGGGCGTCTGCCACGGCCGCAGGTGGATCAATTGGGAGTAAAGACGAAATGTAGAAGGGATAATCCAAACAAAGGTTCTTGAGGAAATCAGCCCAGGGGCGACAATAAAGGGGGTTGGGTACTTGACCCGGAATGGAATATTTCAACTTGCTTTGGAGTTGGAGCACGAATGGCTCTCAAATTGCATTATAAGAGTGGTTTTCCACTGTTATTTCAATATGCATGTATGTTGGGCTAAAAGAAAAACAGTTAAAAGGAGTAGAAAATAACCAAGGATAATATTGTGACGATGGCGTTGAGTCAAGAAGGGTGGTATGCATTGGTCTGTCGTCCTCAGGTGCTAAGCGTAACGACCTATCTGTGCGGCTAAGATCCTCTGGGATAATCATTATTTTTGATAAAGGGGAACTCAAATCCAGATTCCTCATAGCCACAAGGTCCTTGGTATGCTCTAAGGGTATAACATATAGATAACTTGATGGTGAGGCAGCAGCAGCCTGATGTAGCGCCAGATGAGGAAACTCGAATGCTGCGCTCAAAACTCATTAGCCAAGAGATAACAAATATCATGGAAAAACATCATCTATAGCATGTAGCATGTATAAAGTAGTCAACAACAGATGTAGCTAACTCAGTTTGTTTGTTTTTAAACCATGAGGATAAGCGATCTTTGGGCTAAAGAGTTATTGGAGTTCAGGATGGGAGAACCCATGAAGGGGAAGAATTGCATCGATCTGACGTAGACATGAGGCAATGTGCTTGCCACGTGTAATACCATTGTGATTTTTTTTTAGATTTTGGAGATATTTGAAAATTTTGTGGATTTTGGAAGTATTTGCATTTTTGTGGGTTTGCAAAATATTTGAGTTTTTGTTGATTTTTGAAAATATTTGTATTTTTATGGATTTTGGAAATTTTGAATTTTGGTGCTTTGGAAATTTTGATTTTTTGTGGATTTTGAAAAGTATTTGGATTTTTCTGGATGTTTTTGAAATATTTGATTTTTTTGTGATTTTGAAAATTGCCATGCCATGGCAGCATTAGGGTTGTGAAGACTGACTGGAGAGGGGTCCTTGATTCCTCTCGTTTCATTAAGGAGTGCCCATAGTAGGGCGTGCATTTTAAGTGGCACCCAGGGGCTAATTGCGCTTGGTTAACGGTGGCACTATCAAAGCCATGCCTGAAAAAGGCGACTGGGTCTGACAGGGAGAAGGGAAGAGAATTTGGAGATAAGCTTTGTATGGATGCTTGAAGAGTTAGGTTGACTTCCTTCCTTGGTACAACCGTCAGAAGATTAGGTCTCCCTTGATTATGGCGGCTTTTTAGAGATAATTTGATGACCATTCATTTGTAGGGACATGCGTACGACCTGGTCCATTAGGATCTCTGCAGGGACTTTGCCACTCTTTTCATGCCCTATTATCTTGATTGATTGATTTTGATTTTTCCATGCACACGACCAGGTCCGTTTGGATCCCTGCCGAGACTTTACGTCTTGACATGCTTTGACTTTGATTTTTTTTTATTCGTCATTTGACTTTGCCCATTTAGAGACGTCCTCTTATGACGGAGTGTTTTGGGTTGGTTCCTTTTCTAGACCACCTCTAATACCATACTTCGGCCGAGTAAGAGGAGAAATAGACAATTGTAGCAACCTAAATTTTTAAGTAAAATAAAATTTTAAATAAAGAATTTAAATCCTAGCTAAATGGATATTGAAATGAAAAGAGCATTAATAAAACCCATTAAATGGAAAAGTAATGGGCTTTGCTTAATGGATACTCTAGAATTATTGGGTCAAAAATATGAATTTACAAAGGTAGAAATAGGAAAATACCCTAAATTCGTAACTAAATTATTACCTAAATAGAAAAGGGGTATTTAATGCATTAAATAGGAAGTTAGAGTTGGAATTGGATTCCTAAACCTACCCCATATGGGTTAGCACGAATTTAGATCTCTCCTAGCCTAAATAGGATTGGAAAGCAAGGAAGGAGGTTAGAGTTAGGAAATCTCGGAATTTAGAGGAATTAGAGTAGAAATAGGAATATGAATTCATGTATGCATAAATACACCTCATCAAACCCCCTTGGCCGACCCTAGCTCATTGCCAAAGGTTGTTGGACGTGGGGAAGAGGCCAAGGAGGAGGATCTCGTGGGAAGAAGGTGTTCTTGAAGCTTCTTCCTCGTTTTTGGGAGTTTCAACCCTAGAAGACAAATAAATCCAAAGGTAGGCATTCTCACAAGCTAAATTCTGAAATTTTGTCTGTAGGTTCTTCCTACCCTCTTGAACGAAACCACCAAGTTTCATATTTTTCCATCCATCCTATCTTTAGTTCTTAATTTTGAAGTTCTA
This sequence comes from Colocasia esculenta, assembly GCA_014218235.1. NCBI lineage: Eukaryota > Viridiplantae > Streptophyta > Magnoliopsida > Alismatales > Araceae > Colocasia > Colocasia esculenta. The sequence continues at coordinate 9,913 of JACBKR010003088.1, forward strand.
TAAACATGATAACCCGAGACATCATGTTAAATCCATATCTCCTCATATACTTGATCTCATCCTATGATTTTTATTGTAAATACTTGATCTTGTTCGGGATCTTTTGACCCCGAAAGCCCTAATTTTTGTTGAGCTTGTTACTCGAATTAAATCCATCTTGCTCCCTGTGTCATGTTCTATGTTACTCGTCCTTCTTCGTTCTCAAACCATGTTCAAACCCTGTTCTCTCTCAAATCCTATTTACTGGAAGTACTCTCGTATGTCTACTTTCATTTGCCACGGGTTCATGATTTTTCATCGCAAATATAATTAGTTATGATTTTCTGAACAACCCTATATCAAGAATTGATATCCCTGGTCCGCAATCCAATGTCTGCTCTGACTCCTGTCAGAGTCAGGCGCAGACAAGCAGAAGGCGACGCCTCGACATGTCACTTTCTGGGCTCTGCTTGCAACAGCCTACCTGTCGCAATCAAGAAGGCGATAGGTGTACCGTCGCGTTCCCAATACCCGATCTGTATGCCCTGTCGCGACCCGTACAGAACCCTGTCGCGTTCCATCATACCCCTGTCGCGATCCTCACTGGCCTATGTCGCCTTCACAGGAATTTTGGTGAAAAACCCATATGCCTTTTTACAGTTATACCCCGGTCAAAACCTTGCCTAAAAATTGAGCAATGTTGTATAATTTTAAATACATCTTCACGACTTATTTCATCTATGATTCCTCTTGCACTTGCACACACATAAACCATCAATTATGGCTGAAATCTGCAGAAAATATCTCATAATGTACCTGGTAATTTAGTGAAATAAAGTACATTAATTGCCTTATTTTAAAGGACTTGTAATCGTTCTTGCGTTCTTTATATTCCGATATCGACGCTCCACTGTCCTAGAATTCCTCTAGAATGTCTAGCACCTGTTTTATAAACACACTTTACTTGGCTTGTGTGACTCTTCGTCGGATATTCCTTTCGCCGGACTAGTGAACCCTTGCACAAGGCCTCCGTAAGTCTCCTCTGATCATGGATTCCAACATGGTCGACGAGCCGGTTGTACCCTAACACCCATTACACTTTTAGGGATCGATATGATCCAAACGGCTATTAGAAGTTCGCTCTTACCTTGAATCACGTCGGACCTCTGGACTTGTGCACAACATGGCCAGCGGAAGATCATGAATTCCGCCTGACTGCCAATACGACGTGCACGTGTTGTGCAACTGTTACTATCGCCTGTTTACTCGTCGCTTTACATGCAATGTTCACTAGCTCTCATCTATACTCGACTCGCCTCATCTATTCACGTTCACTCTATTATCTCTCTATTCATCTAGCGATCTCCTCTATTTCTTGGTACTCTCTATTTGGCCAATTAAATGATTGATTGTCTACGATAAAAACATAACTATGCTAGGCACATTATAACGGCTCGGTCTGGTCCTTGGGAGGAGCACCTAAAAGGCTATAACTCGAGGGGGTCTAATGATCTGGGTGATGGCATACACCTAACGCATGAACACGCAAGATTTGATCTATGGCAATCAATTAATCAAACAGTCAATTATTGGTTTACTTGAATATCGTGGTTGAAAGAATATCGACCAACACTTGCTATCGTGACTAGTGCACTGTTGTGCAACTTTACTTGTTATCTTGTTATACGGCCAATTCGATATCAACACTTTGCGTGCTATACACTCGTGCATTGTGCTATTGTTGCTCATTATCGTGTACCAGTACTTTCTATATGTTTCTCGTTACTCTCTCTCATTATCCTGCTTACAAGACATTAACACTTAAAGCATGCTTGATCCTGAGATTTAAGTCCTACTGGGCGTTATCGCTCACCCTGCGTTATTTGTCGTTGCGTTCTCAGGTGAGACCGAGGATGAACCTACACTCAAGAGGACGGGAACGACCTGGAGTGATGTCTTGAGTACCCTAGCGTCCTATTGCTATATTAGGTGTTGTAGTAGTTAGGTTTGGAGTTTAGTCTTTTCTTTCTTTCAATGTAATTGAGCCTCATAGATGGGCTCTGATATTAGTGGTTGTAATAGGCATCGGAATGTATTAATGAAAAGAATTTTCATTAGTATTATTCATTGTGCAATGGTTTGATGTCTAGTGCTTGCTCTATACCCGTTCACTTGCAACTGCCTTCGCGCTCCGATATTCCGCGTCGGGGCGTGACACAATTGTGCCTTTCAGGCGTGGCTTTGATAGTGACGGTGTCTACCGGGAGCAATCGGCTATGGGCGCCATGGAGTGTGTGAAAGGTGCCCAAGCCAAGGGCAAACCTTAATCCGGGAGGGAATTTTGAACTCCTAGCTTGGAATTCTATAATAGAAATGCTACGATAGCATGGCAATGTTGGATATTCATTTTTTTATGGATTTTTGACGTTCATAAAATATAGTAAGCATTTGACATAAGAGTTTTGGAGGGTAAAAATGGACGAATGCCCCGCGTTGGGGCAAGACTCGAGGGTCTTACGAAGGATGTATAATTTTTATTTGAAAATTAAAAGGACAAGTGGTGGCTAAAGCCTCAAAAGAGGGTAAAGATAGGATGAATGCCCTACATCGGGGCGAGACTCGGGGTCTACAAAGAATGTACAATTTTATTTGGAAATTAAAAAGACAAGTGGGGGCTAAAACCCCGAATAGGGTAAAGAGATGACGAATGCCCTGCGTCAGGGTGAGACTTTGAGATTTAAAGGAATATACAGAATAATTTGGAAATTTAATGAAATACATGGGGACTGAAGCCCCGAAAGAGGGTAAAGAGAGGACGAATGCCCTGCATCGGGGCAAGACTCCGGGGTCCACGAACAATGTACAATTTTATTAGAAATTAAAAAGACAAGTGAGGGCTAAAATCCCCAAAGTAGTGAGAGAAAGGTCAGATGATCTGATTGAAAATGGAAAGGAGAGAGTTGCGGAAAGACTTGGAGACTCCGGTAGGGCCGGAGGGACTTGGACAAGAAGGAGGGCGCGATGCCCAGAAAGTGAAAAGGAATCCGGTGGGGTCGGCGGAGAGAAAAGAAAAGCAGGCCGCGAGGGGCCAAATAGGAAGGTGCACCGCGTGGGGCGTAGGAAGGAGACGTGCCGCGTGGAGCACAAGAAGGAGATGTGCCTCGTGGGGCACTGGAAGGAGATGTGCCTCGTGGGGCGCAAAAGGAGATGTGCCATGTGGGGCACGGGATGGAGTTGTGCCACGTGGGGCACTGAATGGAGATGTGCCTCATGAGGCACGGAAGGGAGGGTAAGGATTACAAAAGGGGGAACGATGCCCGTGCAAGAAAATGAATCGAAGAAAAGATGAAAATAATGCCTCCCGTGGGGAGGGAATGTGGAGAACCCACGGGAAGGTGCTAAGAAGCACAAAAGAAGATTGAAATGAAAAAGGAGAAGGTGGCGAAGGCCCCTTGGTCTTTTGCCTTGCCTGGCATTTAGGCTCCTACTTGGGAATTGACGTTTTGACCCTCAGGTACTTCCTCACAAAATGTGCCCAACGGGTGGATGGTCTTGCTCTTCTCGGAGGTATTGAACAACTCTCATGGATTGGAGGATCGTTGACTTCTGTTGGAATTTCACGCAACAGTGGTAACTCCCTCGGAATGTAGTGCGATGGAATGGTGGGGAGCTCCATTGGTGGAGTTGGAAGCAACAAAGAGGGGACCATGCCCAAGGATTGTATAGTGTTTAATATAGAAGGGGGCACGTCCCCTTGAGTAATTCATTGTGCCAATGATTTGGCCTTGGCATGCATAAGCACAATTTGAATGGCTGACCCCTTCACTAGAGTGGGAAAGTTCACAACAACGATCTGAGGGGTCACGAGAGCTTGGGGAGGGAGATTCCCTATGAGTATGGTGAATTGGGTGCAGTTGGCAACCGGCATGATTGGCATAGATTTAGATGGCCTCTTGATGGCCATGATTGGAGGGGAGGACTTCCGCTCAATGAATGTGCCTGGCATTTTGACAATGACCGACATGTGAGGAATGTGATCTTGAATTTTAAATAGCATGCCCGGTCTCAGGGCTTCCTTTTGCTAATGCTTGTGGCTCTTTAAACGCTTGCACCCACTCTGTTGGATGGGGGTGGATATGCTGGGTGTAATGGAAGGCTGTATGGCCAGTGGGGGCGTGACGAGTATGAAGGGGAAGATTGCTCGGGTTCAGTTGCCAAGGGTGTTTCGTAGTGGGAGGTGTAATGGTGGATGTAGGCTTAATGTGGGAGGCTTAATGGTAATGGATGGCAATGGGGGAGGTGTAGGTAAATGGAACACGAACATGACCTCGGAAGGTTCATCGTCGTAACATCAAGTGGTTTCCTGGATGGGTTGGCTGTTGGCAACCTCGGCCCGAGCAATAGGCTGTGTTGGAGGTATAGGAGCTGGAGCTGGTGGAGGTATGTGAATCAGCGTGTGAGCTGGAGCAGGTGCAACGTAGGGCACAAGAGCTTTTTCATAAATTGGGGCATCGTAGGGCCCAGTTGGAGGTTGCTAAGTCCGAGGAGGATGAATCAATGGACGCCTGGGTGGAGGCATGTTGTGGTAGATGGGAGTTTATGGAGGTGTATATAGTGTGGATGTTGTAGGGTAGCGAGGTGGATGGTGGATGGCATCCACTGATCCATTCTTACTCGGATTAATTTGATGAAGAAGGTCTACAATTGGGGAGTCCATCAGATGTGTCTGGATGTAACATCCCTACTCGTAGTGATCTACCATCATTTTGATTTGCTTCATAGCCAGGATGTGCTTGAACCTCGGAATGGAGTTGGAAATAATGATTTTGATTTGCTCCGACTCGGAGAGCACATGCTGCAGGCGTGTGCCATTGACCTCCAACAGTCAGCGAATTGTACAAGTGCCTCGTTGGCCCCCATCTTCTCAGATGCTAGATCTGTGATAGAGAGATAGGGGCTGACGTGGTCTTTGTACCTTTGAAGGAATTTTTTATGCAGGGGGCGGAATTCCTGCCTCACTTGGTTCTAAGGAATAGAACCATTCGAGTGTAGGGCTATCAAGAGATTTTCTCAAAAGGAATGCCAGAGTGATTGGATCCCATTGCCAATGGGAGGACTCATAAAGAATTCCTTGACATAAAGATAGGGATTGCCTATGCCATTGTACAATTGGTACGTTGGCATCTCCGAAGGATGTATATAAGTTTGATGGAGAGCCGGCATGGCGGCAGCGGGGTCACCCGTGGGATTTGAAAGCTTATTTATTTGATTCTCTAGATTGTTCAATTTATGGAGAGAGCATGTTGGAGTGGAGTGGGTTGCTGTTGGGCAAATGAGGAGTATATGGGGTGGTCGTGAATTAGTGGGCCTTCCCAAGGGGTGGTCTGTACGGACCAGAACACGGGAGTGCAATTGGCTAGGGGGCCGAGGTGAAGAATGTACAGGATAGGTGGCGAAGTCGCCGGAACATAGAAAGTGGGTGCCTATGGAAGGGGAGAGGGGAGGAGTCACACCCTCAACTAAATATTGAATGAGGTTGAGTTGTTGAGGGGTGAGTTGACCGATTGCATTCAAGCAGTTTGGACTTTGGAATCCTGGCGGGGGGGAGGCTCTCACTAGGTTTTGATTGGAGTTAAATGTGAAGGGATATCAAATTGGTCAGTGCGTGGTGTGTGCACATAACCATAGGAAGTAGAAGGTTGTCCCTCAGGGTGGTGAGATGGACGGACATGGGACTGAAAAGATGGAGATGTAACACCATCCTCATAGTCCATGTTATTATAATTGGCATGATGGTATGGGTCCATTTTTAACAAGCAAGCAAACAAACAAGTTGAACAAAGATTAAGTCAATCAGTAATGGTTCAGACAAGTTGTGATGCTTAGTGCCTGTTTTTAGGAGTTTCACAATTATTTATTGATTGAAAGACTATTGTGTCACTCCAGGTGAGATCATAGTTGGGTAGAGTATGAATACTTCGGGTGCAACTAGAATCACCTCTCACCACGCAATGGGATAGCTAAACCTAGGTCAACGGAGGGGTACAACCAGCTCGGTCCGCCGTGAGGGAATCCACGGGGTACGGAGATTTATGGCGTTCCAGGAGAAGGTTCGCTAGTCCAAAGGGACGGAATGCCCAAAGGAGAGCTTGCCTTCACCGGAAGGTGTGTGGAGCCTAGGATATGAGGGAGGAGGTCCCCCGACCGATGCAATATGCCCTCTGTGCAATAGTTATAGAAAAATGACAGCAAAGGGGCATGTTTCTGTCAGTTAGTCAAATTGCGTCCGGTACAGTGGCCGCTATTTGAGTTAATCATGTTAGGTCACTTGGTCGCAGATCTGAAAGCCCCAAAAGGCTGTCGGTGCCACGGTCAGTCCCTGTGGACGGTCTGTCAGATAGAAACGCGTCGGCCTTAGCCGCCGCCACAAGAAGGTGAAATGCGTCCGGTTAGGCAGACGCGTTACCAAACAGTGAATCGCGCCCTCTGTGTGGGACGTGATTCCAAACAGACACCCAAGAACAAAAAGGAAATCAGAAAGTAGGGAAGATGTATAGGGAGATAACAGGGAAGATGTACAGGAAATAAAAATTAATACCTACAGAATTGCATCGGACTTAGCTGCTGTGACAAGAGAAATGTGTCAGCTTAAGCCGACGCGACAAAGAAGTCAAACGCAAAAAGATGTCCTGTGGGGCATGAAGGAGGGGGGTAATCAAAGGGAAAGTGCAAAAAGATGTCCCACCTTGATCGACAATCTATGGATACCGCTTTTTGTTCCACCTTTTTTTAGAGGGGTATCGAAGAACGAGTCCACAAAGAGGGGGATAGGGGTGAGATGTAGATCGTGATCGCTAGACACGCATGGTGCCGAATGGAGGTGCATGACGAGGGGGTGCAGATGGATGAATGATGTGCGATGCACAAAAGGCACAGAAGAAAAGAGTGATCACAAATAATACCTGTTGGAGCGTGGGGAGATTGCACGGGGGATGTGGGTTCCTCTTCCTCTACGAGCACGGCCGGCCGTGGTGGAGGGCATTTTCCATGTTGATTACCCTAAAAAATAATACAAATAAAAGAAGGGGATTAGCCACATGTGTAGTTACAGCCCTAAATAAATGAAATGGAAAGAATGAACGGCATGGGGAATGACTTACCATGTAGTGGCTTTTAAACCCCTAAAAATGTAGGTGTGTGTGTATGTGTATAAAAGAAAGGAGCCACGTGGGGCCCGGAGGAGTGAAATGTAAATAAAAGGGAGAAAGGGGAGGGGGTGCTTCCCCAAATGCTGGTAGGCGCGGCGGCGTTGCCGGTTGGATGGACGAAGAGGAGGAAGACGCTCCTGCCTCGATATACATGGACGATCGGGGGGACGCCGGCTCCGACCACCGAGGAAGGAGGGCGTAGATTGACGTGGAATGGTAGATGGTCCTTCTCGGCTCGGAGGTCAAGGCGAGAATCCAACAGGGCTTCGCCGCAAGGAGTGGACCCCCCTTACAGATGACCCTTAAGGGTCTATTTATAGGCAACAGATCTCTTGATCGTGTGGGGCACAGCGGCCGCAACTATCAGACTGAGTCACATCTGCCCGGTGCATCGCGATTAAGAAGCCCTTGGTTTGACAATGGGCGCGGTGATTGCGATATGGCAGCCATGTTCAGAATTGCGTCGGGGACGACTGCCGCGTTATTGAAACGTGTCGACGTACCCCGCCGCGACTTCATTTTGGGCACGTGGGCCATAATGCACGACTTCTGGGGGTCTAGGGGTACGGTGCAAGACCTAATCACGTCGGCCTGCTCAACACGATTCAGAGATTTCAAGTGATTCAAGGTACGGGCGCTCGAGTGCGACGACTTTTGGGGCCTAGGGCCTAATCACGTCGGCACGGCATGACGGGATAAAGTATTTCCATATTTTATTTATGAAAATCCTACCAAACTGACATTGGAATCGCGTCGCCTATAGCGGACGCGTTCATGAAATGGCAATGGGAAGTCTTCGTAAATGAAGTAAGCCAATTCCTTATCGCGTCGCAGAAGGCCGCCGCGATAAGGTCCATTTGGCGTAGTCGCATCCCACGTGCCCGGCGCGACAATGGAATCGTATCCGCCTTGCCGGATGCGTTTCAAATGCGTCCCCTAGACCCGTCGTGGCAAGGGCCAGTCGGCATGGTCGTGCCAACAGACCCGTCGCGACCTGAAATGAATGGCCTATTTTATTAATAGACCACAAGATAGGGGGGAAGCACCAGGGAAGGATGGGTGAGGTCCGAAAGTGTTGGGAAACGACTCTTTTAAGGCATATGAGGGTCATTTGTGGCATTATGGCGCAACATGAAATTCCCCACAGTGGAGTCAATTCGCATGTCTACACTTAATTCTGGATTATTTTGAAATGGCTGGAGTTGATAAGAGTTGGATGAAAGTTACGGATCGTTTGGATCCTAGGTATGAGAAAGAGTAGAAGAACTCTTGGACATTGCTTTTCATGAAGATAGGAGGAGTTTTAGGCATGGAGATAATGGATAGTTGATACGATGTCCAAGTAAAAATGTGGTAATGGATTGAAGTTCACTCGTTATGAAGGAAAAATCATTTGATATGTGACGGGATATGGCTTCATTATACAATTGAGTGTGTCATGTAGAGGAACCCATTGGTGACGCATTCTCAGAGGAGATCAATGAGGAAGAACAACAAATCACTGTTGATAATAATAGAGATGTTACATGAGCTGCAAGATGCTGAGATGGCTGCTCAGTGTGATGAAGATGAACCAAACGCAAAGGCGAAGGAATTTTATAAACTATTAGATGACGCAGAAAAACCTTTGTATCCCAGTTGCCAGAAAGTGAGTAGATTGACATTCTTTTAAAACTGCTACACACTCAGACAATGAATCAGGTGACAAGCAATTGTATGGGCATGTTCCTTGATCTTTTGCGTGAAATATACCAAAAGGAGCCTATGTCCCTGAATCATGGTATGAAGCCAAGAAGGCAGTTAGAAATTTGGGGTTAAGCCATGCGAAGATAGATGTATGTGAGAATGATTGTGTATGTTTTGGAAGGAGAATGAAGATAAAGATGAGTGTTCACAATGTCATACACTGAGATATAAAGAAAGAGTCAATCATACAAATGATTCTTCTACACGCAAGCGAGAACCTAAGAAAATCTTGCGTTATTTTCCTCTGAAAGACAGATTGCGAAGAATGTTTATGTCTTCTATGGTAGGTAAGTGGATGACATGACATAAGGATGGTCGGACGTTGCATGAAAATGGGGAGATGCACCATCCTTCTGATTCTGAGGCATGGACACATTTTGACAATGTCTATCCATACTTTGTTGTTAAGGCCCGCAATGTCAGACTCAATTTGGCAAGTGATGGGTTTAATCCATTTGCAAACATGAGTAGTAGGTACAGCTGTAACGACCCTCCTTATACCAGTATGATTATACCAATCCACATCGATAGAAAGAATGCCGTCACAGTGGGACATTTACCCAACACTAACACTTGATTGAGATGTATATAAATGTCAAAAGAGAACAGCGGAAACAAATAAATATTCTCCTTCTCATTCATCATCATCATCATATATATAGTCTATATAGCAATAAAATAGGTGCCAATGTCCCATTATTACAACTCCAAAATAAAATACATTGTCCATATGAATTATACAATTTCATTGATTACATACTAATGCAGAAAAGTAACAAGGTAGAAGTCTCCACAAAAGTAGATACTTCTTGCGTTCGGAGTCACTCCTCACTATGTCTTCCTCAGGAGTGGGACACTGTCACACCTGTACGCCGAAGGAAGGATGAGTCTTCTAAATGACCAGCAAGCAATCCAAGATAACACCTATACACATATCACTTACACATGTTGTCTTTTAACAATAAGGAGAAACACATGGTTCATGCTTATAACAATTGACAATATAACATAATCATCCTACACATGTTTTCTGCATATAACATGTAACATGCTTTATATTCAACCTCTATTATATCATTGCACAATTCTACCAATTTACAACACGGAGTATGTACAAGGTAAAAAACAAACCTCGCATGGTATCTAAGCATTTTCACATGTAGTCACTACACTTAATCACATGTTTAGCTTGCTGTTTTAATATAAATAAAACACATTTACACATGGTTTCACATTATCACATTTAACACTTTCACATTACATTATCACATGTTCACATTCCACATTTGCACAATTACATGTTCACATTCACATAATCACACTTTTACACTTAGTTGCCGTGACACATAGTCCAACCACCATTAGAAGGACACACTTACACATACACATACCCGTCACCTAGGCAACACAGTGACGAATCATGGTTAACTGCACAGAACCAGGATAAGCCCTCTCCACCCTAACTAGTGGTACTTGTCCACCTCCAGGATTTCATCCTAATGCCCATACGATGTAACACACATCGAGCCTTCCCGTAGGGACTTTACTACAGCACGGCTCCACAGCCCTCTATGATAGTAGTGTCAATTTCGACACAATTTTACACATCCACACTTTATCACATTGTTTACATAATTCAAATGCACTATATAACATATTTACATGCACTTTCAAATAATTACACATGCTTCAGTTTTCATAACATGATGTTACTATTTCACAGTGTCAGTTAACTCATAATATAGTCCTGATCATAGTGCTAATCATTAAATTTCACACAATTAAGCTTAACATGCTCATCATGGTCAATTTCCATTGTTAAAACCAATAACAATACCTACTATTATCAAAACAGTATGAAACTTTTATCACAGACTTCACACAGATCATATGTCACACACTTAGATTTTCAGATTTTTGGAACAATAAAGAAATTTTAACAATTAAACAGATTACATGCAGATTTATCAAGAAATTCCTTTAAATATAATTCACAGCGAAACAGTCGTACCTAACCATTTCAAACCCTAAAAACAGTCAACATACGATCATGGAAAAGTTAGAAACCCTAATATACCATGGATGTATTTATTCAGGGTTTATCATGGTCAGATCATGCTCATTATTCATTTACATAAATTTTAATACATAACACTATGTACAATTTTTGACCTATCCTAATTACATGACCTACTACTGTACCTGACCACATATAAATTTTTACAGTATGCACATATACTCAGAAATCTGATAAACATACCATAAGGATCAAACAACCATTCTGAAAAACTTGAAGAACTTGACGGCAAGGGGTTGCCGCCAACGGGGTTAACGGCACAAGATGGTGCCACCAACTCAAGATCTTGATGGCAACAAGCTTCCCGTCAAGTTCCTGTCTGCAGCAGGCAAACTAAACGCACAAATATAGGAGAATTGGGGGTTCCAGGACACTAGAAAAAATCCAGAAAAATCCTTGGACCTAAGGACATCGGTAGGGATGAGATCCCTCGATTACTTGCCTGTGAAAATTTGTCTAATGGGATTTATTTACCGAAGATGCCCTCCTCAGCCAAGCCAAGAAGGTGCTCACTATCCTCCCAGATCCGGTCTTTGTGTCGATGTAGGTCACACACCAGAGTCGAGGAAGCTTCTTCTATGCCAAAAGCACCTCCCAGTCGCAAAAGATCACCGGGAGAACTTCTCAAACGCCGGATCAAAGCTCGTCAAAATCAGGTTTTCACACAGAAAGCTCTATGTTTTCCCAAAAGCCCAAAGAACCTAATCTCGCCCAACACGAGGTATTTTATAGGCTTAAGGGGTCTGGGTGCACATTAAGGATGGGATCCTACTGTTGGAGAGTAGTTTCCTAATCTGAAAACCGAGGAAAATGTGGTCGTTTCCCGATCAGAAATCGCAATAGAAACTAAGAAGTAGACGGCCACATTACTGCCGTCAACAAGAAATTGGCGTCCATCGATGTGGACGTCAACCTTCCCCTAAACGTCAATGCATGTTGACGTAATTGGCACTTCGGCCAAACACAGAAAATCAGATAAACATGCATTCACCTCCCAGTCACAAAAGATTCACCATATTATTACATACAATATGTACAACTTAATTTAAAACAATATGTACATAAATAACATGTATATACATATACACAACATCATTTAAATATAATATGTACATAATTAAACATATATACACAATGCACATAAACAATATACAAAAACAAATAAGTATAATGTGACAAAATCCAATAATGAGAGCAAAGTTCGAGGGCCTTACAACAGTACATGGTCTGTGGCGATAGTTGTCTACTACTTACCACTGTAGACGTGTATGAAGCAAACATATACCATGATGTCTTTACTCATTCCTGGTCCTAAGAGCCAGAAATGACATTGATGCATATTACAACCATTGATAGATGAGTGAAGGATTTATGGTATAATGCTGTGCAAACATATGTTGCATAAAAAAAAGAACTTCACCGTGTGAGCTACTCTCCTCGGATCCTTAATGACTTCCCTGCTTATGCTAATTTGTCACGTGTGGAGCATTAAGGAACATATGTGTGTCCGACATGTAACTACAGTACACATTCAAGAAGACTTAAAAATGTCTGAAATTTTGTTATCTCAGGCACCGTCGGTTTTTGCTAGTACATCATAGATGGAGGAAACACACATATAAGGATAGATTTGATGGCAGAGTTGAAGCTGGGAAAGCTCCAAAATTTTTGAATGGTAGTGAAGTTTGGGAGCAACAACAACATTGTGCCTATTATAAGATTTGGGAAGACTTTTAAGAAAGATATTGATAAATGAAAGGATGGAAAAAAATAGAGTATTTCCTTTAGGGAGTTACCATAATGGAAAAATCTACTTCTCCGTCATAATTATATGTGATGCATATCGAAAAAATTGTTTGCGACAATCTATTGGGTACTTTAAATCTACTTGGATCTAGTATAGTAAAGACACAATTCAGGCACAGATGGACTTAGAAGATTGGGGGATACGACTGCAACTGCATGTGCCGACAGATCAAGGAGGAAAACACCTACAGTGATTTATGACTTTCTCAGGAACATTAAAGTCCCCGATGGATACTCATATAATTATCAAAGTGTGTGGACTTTACAAATGGAAAGCTCACAGGGTTGAAGAGTCACGACTCTCATGTTTATATGCAAGTGTTGCTGCCTTTAACACTTTGCAACATTGTTCATGCAGATGAGCCGGACCCAATTATCGAGTTGAGTATGTACTTTAAAGATATATGTTCTAAAGTTCTGAGGCCTGAGCATTTGCTTAAGTTAGAAGATGATATAGCAGTAACAATATGCAAGTTAGAACAAAAATTTCCGCATCATTTTTCACTTTCATGATTCATTGTTATCACATTTGGCTTATGAAGCCAGAATTGCTGGTCCTATTCAATACCGATGGATGTATCCTATAGAACGATACTTGAAGAATTTGAAAGATTATATGCGCAATAAAGCACGACCGAAAGGTTCAATTGTGGAAGGCTATCTTCATGAGGAGACTATTTCGTTTTGTTCCATATACTTGCCCAATATAGTCACTCAATTTAATCGTACAGAAAGAAATTATGATGGCACTCCTAGTCGCAGTGACGATGTTGATTTCTTGTCAATCTTAATCCCCAGGAGTTTTTTGAAGGGTAAAGTTGAGAATCATGTATTTTCTGAGGAAGAAGTGCAGTTGGCACACATGTATATTTTGAAACAAATAGAGGAGATTGATCCTTTTTTGGCTGAACATGCACGAAGACTAGAAACTTGTAGACGAATTGAGAAGATTTCAGAAAATGGTTTCAAAGTTATGTCAAAGAATTAAATGATGCAAATGATCCTCGATGCACTCAAGATATTCAAATTTTGTCACAAACACCATTAAGAATCGCTTATCAAATTCAAGCTATATTGCAAATAGATTTAGGTTACGTACAAGAACTCCAGATTATACAAAGCAGACTAAACTATGTGGTGTTGTTGTGATTGCAGATCTTAATAATAAATGTGATAACTATTATGGACATCTTAAGGATGTTTTCGAAATATGTTTTGACCATAATAGACATGTTATATTGTTTGAATGTGATTGGTGGGATGTTTATCGTGAACGAAAGGGATTCCAAGTTGACAAATATGGGATCATCAGTCTCAACTCCAATAAAAAATTGGGGACAAATGAGTCATTTGCACTTGCCCAACAAGTAGAGCAGGTGTTTTATGTAGACGATAATAGAAGAACATGATGGATCATTCCTATTTGAGCACAGCCTCGAGACTATTATAACATGCCAGAATAGGATGAAGTGCCTGAGGATGAAATTGTTGAAGCTTAACAAGAAAATTTAGTTGATGTTCCTATCAATGGAGAAATATTTGATGTTGATGTAACTGAAGGAATTAATATGAGAGTTGGCGAACATATGGAGACTTAAGTGGGGTTGTAATTATGTTATATTTTCTATTATAATATTTAATTTTTATAGTAACTTTGGTCATGTTAATGTATATGTTATATTGTAGAATGTGAATGTGTTCGTCCATTTAATTTTTTATAACAAATGTGAATGTGTGAAAGTGTCCTTTTTGCATGATATATCTCTATTTTTCAATATGTGAATGTACATTTTTTTTTTTCATAGGATGTGTACACATGGGATATGCTCCTAATATAGGGGAGATGTGGTCGAATTTTCTTTGTAAATTATATACACTTTTTATTAATATCAATCTTTTGAGATATGAGTTCACGTAGTGGATCACAAGTTCGGAGATTGTGGACTGTCGATGGCGTGCCAAGTCATTCATCAGAAGACTCTGTTGTAGGTCATCCTTCTCAAGCCCTTCTTCCTACAACTCAGGGGGTGTCTTTTGCTGCATCTGCATCTCCTTCTGTAGCAGGTATATTTTAACATTCAGTAGCATTGCAATTTATATTTACATAGTTTCATAAAATCTAATCATTTTCTTTATGTATATGTTTTTACATAGAGACACCATCATGGGGTCGGGGGACTGGTCACCGGGGTCCCACTAGAGGTGCCACTTAGAGGAGGATAGAGCCTGGACATAAATGGAATATGAGAGTAATCGGTGGATATGGGTAGGTGAGCAAGGGACAAACTTTATCATCCATATGGGCATTGTCATCAGGCTGCTTGCAAAATATGGCAATTTTTATTTTTACATCCTGAAGAGACAAAGAATGGAATATTTCGACATCTTGAGGTAAATAAATTAATAATTAAAATGGATATTGTGTATTTGTGATATATTTAAATTGGGTTGGTAATATATGTGTACATGTGGTATCGTTGGGATTGGACTCCTCAGACAAATAAGGAGATGTTATAACATATGACAGCCATACACAAAGGTTGGCGTAGGATGTTGAAGTCGAAAGTAAGTAATTTTTTTAAAAGTATTTGATTTTTTTATCCTGATAATTAATATTTTGTTAACTTTGTAATTGTTATTTCGTAGCATTATAAGGGCATGATTTTTGAGGATGTTGCTACATCTGTTCCACCTAGTGCTGATACATCAGATTGGTGGACAATGTGTGAAAAATGGAATACAAGGGAGTAGCAAGTAAAATAATATGATTTAATTACATATAGTACTTATGATTTTTTGTTTGAGATTTCATCAAATATATGTATCATCTTCTTCTTACAGGATATTGCAGAGCGTAACAAGCAGAATCACACCCGTCAGAATATGATGTATCAGTGGGGCGTACAAGCATTTATCAATTAAAAGATGATTTTGTAAGTTTTTTTTTTATTGAATGTAATATAATAATCACTATTGATTATTTTTTCTTACGTGATGATTATACAAATAATTGTAACCGGTGAAGACTCATCAGCGTGAGCCCGATCGCATGAGGTTTTTAGGATGGGAGATGGGAGATGTAAAGACCTCCCTGATGGTACCCAGCGGTGGGTTGATGATGAAAGCAACGATCATTTTGTAAGTGTATCTATCTTAGATAATTTTTTTAATAAATTAGTTTATAATTAACATTTTTAAAATGAAATCATTTTTTATTGTAGGAGAGGATGACACAGATGACGACTCCTTCCTCCAGAGTGATGATACCCATCCTGTTTCAGCCGAGGATTCCTTCATAGCTGTCATGGGAGGAGATAGGCCTGGCCATGTTCGTTGCACAGTAAGGCTAAGATGCTCTGCACTTGGTACGGGAGGGGAGAGGGATCGAGCTCCTCAGGCATCTACCACACTCAGGTGCAACAGTTGCAGCAACAGTTACAGGATCAAAACAAAAAGATGGAGGGGATGTGTTGTAGAGAGGAGCAGGGATCGCCAAGAGCTAGAGGAGCTATGTTAAGAGAGGAGCATGGATTGCCAAGACCTAGAGAATATGCTTAGTTATATGTCAGAGATGCGAGCCCTCAAGCAGCAATTGGCTACTTAACCATCACATATGCCTCCTCTTGCACCTCAGCCTGAGGGGAGTGATGAGTCTGCTAATAATTAAGATGATGATGATGATTATATTGTTATAGTTTCTTAGATACTTTGTATTTCTTTT
This sequence comes from Colocasia esculenta, assembly GCA_014218235.1. Lineage (NCBI taxonomy): Eukaryota > Viridiplantae > Streptophyta > Magnoliopsida > Alismatales > Araceae > Colocasia > Colocasia esculenta. Next base: position 26,450 of record JACBKR010003088.1, read on the forward strand.
GGATGTTTATGAATGTGTTTTCAAATAATTTGTGTGGCACAGTATTAAAAATATGATTTCTATATAACAGGAGAAAATGACAAAAACTAACAAAAATTTTTAAAAATATATATAACATATGTAGATGGCTGAAGCCTCTACAAAGGTTATGTAGATGACTTTAATAACCGTTACATATATTTTATAGATGGCTAATGAAACCGTGTACATGAGTTTATGTAGACGGTTACTGTACCTGTCTACAAAACTTATGTAGACGGCTTAGCAAGTCGTCTACAAAAAGTTATATAGATGGCTAAATCACCGTCTACTTAATTTTGTAGATGAATAATATAGTCGTCTATATTAAAAATATATAGATGGCTAACAAGCCATCTACATAAGTTTCGTTGACGGCTTATTGAAGCTGTCTATGTATCTACGTAGATGGCTAGTAGCCGTCTACATAGACTACTTTAGTAGACGGCTCTCATAACCATTACATATGTTTTGTACACGGAATATTCTTTGACGGTTGTCTAGGCGGCTACATAGCCATCTACAAAAACTTTTGTAGACAGTTTTGTTGGTTTTGTAGATGACTTTAAGCCGTCTATGTATCCTCTTCCCCAGTAGTGGTAGTTGCCATCTCCTACTAGCTCAGTCACAATTAGATCATTCAAGGGGAAAATAATCTGATCGGATCAGGATAGGATCGACCAGATTGGCTAGAAAAAAAATAAAAAATCAATAAATAATTTCTGATCAATCAAAACAGATGAATTGTGCTAGAAGTTCTTTTGGTTAGGATAGTGTGCAACTTGGGAAGGCACAATGATAGTCTGACAGCACCAATGTTGGCTTCTAATCTAGTTTTTAATTCTACTTTAAACCTTATGGGTGTGCCTTCTCTACCTTTTATTCGTAACTAGAGATGTTTCATTAGAGGGTGAATTGTAACGCCCCTCTTGGACCCAATATAGTTGTTCCAACTAACATTGGATCCAATAGAGTATTACAGTGGAAAATATCCAACAATAATTGGTTCGGATTGAGATACATAAATGAAAGTTTAAATTCCAACTAGTTGCAACGGATTATAGAACTAAAATTTTCAATCAACATCATATCCGAATACTAGGTCTAAAGCATAAAAGAAAGATTACAATAGTCCAAAGTTATAACAGTTCATAAATCCAAATAGCATAAGGTTCAAATTACTACTTATCCTCACATACATAATCTCTCAAACACACTTAAAGAAAAGCACTAAGCCTCCACGTCCTCACGCTCCGAGTCTGAGTGTACTAACTCTTGGGTATCCTCAGTCTCTCCTGAAATGTTAATCAAGTGTGAGTCTACAAGACACAACAAGCAACAAGGTAAAATAGTTCAAGATTTATCATATAATTACTTTTAAAACATGGTAACATATTCAATCACTTATCTTTGATACACTATAGCTCTTCCTATCAACATGCTCTAAGTCACTTGGCATTCACTTTACATAAGATGATAACTTATCATGTGAATAAGACAAATTCCGTATAACATGTGGCATTTCATTTCATAATAAAAAAAAGCATTAATTATTTGCATGTGGCATGGCAATAGTCAAAATTTTATAACATGTGTTCAATAACATATAACATGAAATTCAATTTTCAAATATCATGTAATCCATTTCATGTAACATGTAATTCCTATCTTGTGGTTGTAATCACGGGATTTGCTCGCCAAAGATGATGATTAAAAATAAGAAAAACTGACCGTGATCACCACCAAGTAAATGCAAAGAGATGTATGACGAAGGAAGATGCTACTACTTTGGAAAAGGAAGAAAGGTGCAGAAGAAGAACCTAGTCCTGTGAACGCGACATTCCCGCCGTCGCCTTGCCTGAACGACGATGGAGGTGCCGCCTTCTAGTTCCCTGAACATGACGTGTAGACTGTCGCTTTCTGGAGATCGCGACCAGATGAACGTCGCCTTCTGCTTCAGAAGTTGAGGATTGTGGATTCTCTTCTTCCTGCTCCTCAGCCGGCCAAGGGGCAAGAGCCTCGTGCTGATACTGTCTTCTAACACCTGCCAAGAAGATCAAAAGAACAGAAAACCCATTAGACAATAGTTTGTTGTAGAATCTATCCCAAAAGCATAAGTAAACATGAGTAATTGGGAGGAGCTCACGTGGGGTGGGGTTTTAACCCCTTTGGGTGATTAAAATAGGTGTGTGTGGAGTGTTCTAATGCAGATCTACGAAAAAATTGAATCTAAACATGCATGTATGAAGAGAAAAATCAAGAAGAACAAGAGAGAGAAAGTGTAGATGAGGAGAAAACGCCTTGGGGGGCACTTCCTGGTCATCTGGAGGTTGAGAGGTCTTCTGAGAACTCATAGCTCTCTGGGAGAGGAAGAAGCAAACGCCGACCTTGCCCTAAACGACGCTCTATGAAGGGATTTATACCCCATTATTCCTCAACGGGCTGAGAGGAGAATAATAGGCAAGAGTCCGAATTTGGGTAAATATGCTCGTGCAAGGGGAATCAGAACTCGGAAAGGACCTTCTAAAGAGGGTCTCCTCCGAATTTGGAAGCTTTTGGACACCTCTAGACCCACTAAAAGTCAGACTATTCATCAATAGCAGGGTCCAAGTCGGGTTCGGAAAGGGTATGTTGCATGGAAACTAGAACGCAATGGGCTCCTTGTTGCTAACAGGTAGAGACGCCTCGACACGTCGCCTTCCATATAAGGAAACCATTTAAGCATTTTCTAGAAATTTTTCAGGGAATTAAAATGCCAAATGAGAACGTGACGTATCGAGGTGTCGCCTTCTGAAGGAAATCGATTCTGGTCTGAAGGCAAGTCGATGTGAGGATGAACGCGACATGAAGGGCGCCGTCTTCTAACTAGAACACGACAGGGGCATTGTCGCCTTCATAACTTTCAGCATGGCTTATACAAAGGGTCTGATCTCCTTGCATGGGTATCGGATTGACGTGCGGTTTAAAGCGTTGAACTTCTAACTCAGAGAGCTATGAGATAATGATGAAGACTTACTTATTTGACCGGAAGAACCCACCAGGGCGATGGACTAACGAAAGGATACCATGATCGGATAAAGCCAGCTAGGCGATGATGAGCCAACATGAGGCATCAATGTATTGACAAGGAATTCGGCTAGACTTATGGGCCAGAAATGGGTGTCTACATATTGCCCCTCCTTGTTGCCTGCTTTGCAAGGGAGTGGGGCGATAGTGAAGCAGAGAGGGCATGAAATGACGATGTAGTGGAATGAGATGAAAAGCAGGCATCAAGGTAAAGAGACACCCATTCTGAGCGAATAAGCAGCGAGAATTATCTGGCGATCTCGAACATGGTCGGAACAGAATGCAAGGATGGTTCAAATCTGGACGAATAAAGATCAAAAGAAAAGAAATGATCAACCTCTTGATCAAGAGGTACCCTAGCTATCTTTAGATTGCAGGTTCGTTCATTAGGGGATAGGTACTCTGCCACGCCGGGTCGATTCGACTCTGACCTTTGAGCGATTCATGACTAAAGAGTGGATTGGAGAGAAAGGGAATGACTGATATAATGAATAGGGATGAGAGGAATCCTGACTAGGAACCATACTGGCGAACTGGACCGAGCAACTAACTCGAAGAAGACTTTCAAATTCGAAATGGAATGAATTCCTGTCTGAGAAATGAAGATTTGGTTGAAACATCATTGCAAAGCTGGCTTTAACTAATCATGAGGCATGAAGCTCAATGATCCTAAATGATGCATGTTGGGCTAAAAGAATGGAAATCATAAAATAAAATGCAAAGAAAAGGAGAAAATAACAAATACTCAAGGATAATATTGCTAGACAAAATGAGCAAGGGTCAAGACACTTCGCATCCCCGGAGTGTGATAGAATCCATCGTCCCCAAGCCATACCATCTAACTACCTATCCAACGATTAACAGTGCGCACCTAGATCATCCTTATTATTGGTCAGGGACTTAGATCCTGGAACACACTGAGAACTAGCCGGTCCTTGAGATGATATAGTAGGGTAGATACCATATAGTAATGCAGAGATAAGGTTAGAAATACTTACTTGAACTTACTTGATGAGCCCTCTTTTGGTTTTCTGAATTTTATGAATTTTCTGCATTTTTCTTATTTTTCGGATTTTCAAGATAAAGCTCAATAAAAATAAGACACAAGCTCAGTATGCACCAAAGTAATTGGAGAACATAAAGCATACATGCAAACATATCTCAAAGTGGCAATAGAAATCACAAGAATGCAAAGGAATTAGCCAACAAAACTCAAACATTGAACGCGACGGTATGACTGTCGCTACCCTAAACTGAACGCGACGATGAGTTTGTCGCGACCATGACCTGAAAGTGACTGGGAGCCTGTCGCGACTGGAACAGAAGGCAACGGGCTCCTTGTCTGACCGCAGGACCGAGGCGGTTGAATTTGTGCCCCAGCCTCCTCTCTCTTTCCCTCTCGTCTCTCCATCGCTCCCTCCTCCCCTTTCA
>JACBKR010003089.1:0-31066 GCA_014218235.1 Colocasia esculenta
AGGGCCCGTGAATCAACGGGCCACACACACGCTAACCGCTTTGCACGCCCATAATGAGAAGTCCCAATAACGGCAAAGGCCGAGGATCGTGGCTACGGGTCGCACCACGATAGACGGCCCGAAGTATCTGGAACCCTCCAGCCGTTCCTGCACCATAACTCCATCTCGCGAGAATCTAGGATGAGGCGTGGGCACATCCACAAGTCACCACGGTGATCCAGCCTGCTGGGTCCTATAAAAGGGAGAGACATCCCGCACGAGAAAGGTACATTATTCCCAACACAGAAAACTCTCTGCGCCGACCTCTCGATCTGACTTGAGCGTCGGAGTCTCTCCAATGAGATCTCTCGGTGGTTTTGCAGGTTGGAAATCGGTCTCGCCAGCACCAACATGTCGCCATCGCCCCTTGGGTCCACCTTGTTCGGTTTTGGCCGAACCTACTTGCTCCAGCAGCAACACCAAGCATGCCTAACTCAACCGTCTCTCGCTTACACAAAGAATTATCTGTTCAAGGCATTTTCCCATTCCTCTGCAGATCTCCCTCCCAACTGTTCACGGCGCTTTCCCTATCCGCTTCCGGCAACTTCACTCTCACTGAGATCATCTTCGTACCTCCTGCTCCCCGACACCGGCATCGTGTGACTCTCCGAGGAGTCATTGTAGCCTTCCATATAACTTCCAGGTACAGTTTTGTGCTGCGTGTGTCTTACTCTGAAAGTTCAGAATTTCTTCTTACATTTTAGAGAAATAAATCTAACCTCGATGCTGATGAATACGACAGCAAGTTCGACCAGCGGTCTGCAACGCTGCATAACCATCACCCTCCTTGACGAAGGCCGATGTCGCCTTACTCGCTGGAGATGTCAGTGTAGTCTTCTCTATAAACTACTTACAAACTTTATCAGGTACACATCTTAGATATTTATGTGTAGAAATATAATGAAAGAACATATCTTTTGCATGTTTAGGAATATAATTAAAATGTTGGAAAGCTTACCTTAGATATAGATGTTGTAGAAAGCACTGTAACTGCTGAAAATACTTACAAGATTACATTTGAAATCCTGATTTACCCAAAAAAAAAATTGAACGAAGGTGGAAACTGAAATGCATGAGTATATAGATGTTTGTGGTGCGATGGTGGGCATACAAAACCCCACAGTGCTGGAGAGGGGTAGCTTCCGGTTGGAAGGCGGTGCCGCACGAACATCGTCGGCTGGTCGTCTACCAAACAGTGTGCCTGCGAGTTGTTATGGCGAAACTTCGACTCCGCCAAGGCCCAACCTGCGAAATTCCCTACCTCTCCTTTTCAATGTGCCTGCGAGTAGTTATGGCGAAACTTTGAATTTGCCAAGGCCCGACCCCGCTAACTGCCACCTAATCTCTCCTCCCACGCCGACCCCCTTCTACACTGTCATCTTCCCTTTCTCGAGGACATCGCCCATCTCAGGCTCTTGCTGCCCCTTCGTTCTTGGCATCGTCACTGACACTGGGATCGTTGGCTAGGGTCGTGGTGGTGCTGCGTCTCGCACTTGGCAATGCGAAAGCGTACTTCCCTGATTGAGAATGTCCCCCCTCATGGACCCACATTGCTCTCTTCGTTCCTCTAAATTATGTCTACAACATAGAGGGAGAAACAATAATCATATCAAAGGTGTATGCATGTGTTGTCCTCTGTACTCCATGCTTTCTCTCGGTTAAGAAGATGAGGAAGAAGAACACTTCGGGATGTAGAAAATATGTGCCTCTCTCTCTTTGTTATTCTATTCACAAGTCTCTTCTCAATTATAGTACAACGGTATTTAATGTTACAACTGTGAACTAACAATATTTATTTTACAACAAAAGGTGCGCCGCATGGGAAGAATGCAGACACATTTATTTTGTCTTTGGAGATCGTGCTCGGTGCTCTGATGTGTGGGAGTGTGGTCTGCTCGGATTGTTCTGCTCGGGATACTGTGCTCGGAAGTCCTTGTCGGTAGAGCAGACTGCATGGGAGAGCAGTCTGTTCAGACTGCTGTCCTGCTCGGAAGCAGGTGTATATCACGCCCCCGCAAGCTCAAGGGGGCGTGGCACACATTGAGCTTGGTCCGTAATTCTGTGAATCGCTGGCGGGCCAAAGATTTGGTGAGAGATGTCGCACACTAGGTCCCGAGTAGAAATGTAAGCAACGACCAACTCTTTACTTGTGACGCGTTCCCGACACAAATGGAAATCGATTTCCACAAGTTTGGTGCGGGCGTGGAACACAGGATTGGCCGCCAAGTATGTGGCGCCAATGTTGTCACACCAGAGGACAGGGGCAGGAGTAGAAATCCAAGTCTTGTAAGAGAGAAAGTAGCAGAGTAACTCGGCGGTGGTGTTAGCCACAGCTTTGTATTCTGCCTCAGTACTTGAACGAGAGACAGTGGGTTGTTTCTTGGAGCTCAAGAAATGAGATTTCGTCTAAGAAAGATAGCATACCACTGGTGGAACGTCGATCGGCAGAAGAGCCAGCCCAATCGGCGTCACTAAGGCATGCAGATGACAGGGCGAATCTTATGAAGGAAGATTCCATAGGTTGATGTCCCTTGTAAGTATCTCAGAATGCGTTTAACATGAGCCCAATCATTATGGTGGGTGCATGCATGTGCTGGCATGCCTTGTTTACAACAAAGGAAATATCGGGCCGAGTTATAGTAGCATATGGAGAGCGCCGACCACACTACGATACAAGGAAGCATCTGTAAAAGGAGTGCGGGCGTGGAAGTGCATGTGGTCGGACTGGCCATTGGTGTGGAGATGGGCCGAGCAGTAGTCATCCGAGTTCGTTGAAGAATATCAAGGATGTACTTGGTTTGGGTAAGCATGTACCCAGATGGCTATGGCAGTAGCTCAATACCAAGAAGAAATGAGCGGCCCCAAGGTCACGAACAGTAAAAATTGTCGCAAGAGAGGAGATAAGAGAAGAGATACCCCCTGGATCATACCGGTGACAAGTATATCATCCACATATACCAAGAGAAGATCTGAGATTGTGCTTGACACCGAAAGAAAAGAGATGTATCAGTCTTGGAGCCACGAAAATGATGAGCATAAAGCCAGTTGCTGAGGCGTTTAAACCATGCCCGAGGTGCTTGTCGCAGACCATAAAGTGACCGGCGTAAGTGACAGACATGGTCTGGCAACTGAGGATGAACAAAACAGGAGGTTGCTCCATAAACACAGTTTCTTCCAAGTCGTCGTGGAGAAAAGCATTGGACACATCGAGCTGCCGAAGAGACCAACCAGAGCTGATGGCGATGGCCAATAGTAAGCGGACAGTTGTGATTTTGAACAGGGCTGAAGGTATCAAAACAATCAACCCCAGGTTGTTGTTGGGAAAACTTGGCCCAAAGTCGAGCTTTGTGGCGCTCAAGGGTCCCATCAGCATGCTTCTTGAGCTTGAAAACCCACTTGCACCCAAGAACATTCATCCGAGTATCACGAGGGACGAGATCCCATGTGCCATTGCGTAGGAGGGCATCAAATTCTATGGCCATTGCAGCACGCCAAGCCGGATCCTTGACTGCCTGAGTAAAGCATGTGGGTTCCATATGGACGGAGGTGAGGAGAGTTGTTGGCGCAGTATCCATGACAGGCTGTGGAGAAGCTGCATAAAGCTCGCGCAGAGAGCGTGTCCGTAAAGGTGGTCCGGTGAAGAGCCAGGAGATGGATCAAGAGGCGGAGATGGGGCCATGGCGCTCGTGCGGAGAGACAGCTTGCCGTTGTGGAGGCGAGCAGGAGTAGAGAGCCGAGAGAGTTGTGTAACTGGAGAAGACTCTTGTGTGTGGAAGCAGCCCTAGCATAGCAGGAGAGGCAGCAACAGGAGTAGGAAGCCGCGAAGCATCCATGGGATGTTGACTGTGGCATCAGGTGCTGGTCCAAGGAGGCCAGGCAGAGATGGAGTGGCAGAGGCAGCTGCAAAAGGAAAGTCAGTCTCCTGAAAACGTACATCTCGGGAGATGTAAATCTGACCGGTGCGCGGGTTGAGACAGCGGTATCCCAGATGGTTTAGGCTATAACCAGGAAAAACACAACGCTCAGAATGAGGACTGAGTTTGTTAGGGGCGTAAGGGCGTAGCCAAGGGTAACATGCGCACCCGAAGACCCGAAGGAAGGTGATATCTGGTTGGTGATGGAATAAAGTATGGTAGGGAGTATCCATATGAAGTAGCGGGGTGGGTAGACGATTGATAAGATAAACGGCGGTCAGAGCAGCCTCATCCCAAAACGCTGGGGTATGGAAGCATGAAGCATCATAGCTAGAGCAGATTCAATGATATGACGATGTTTCCGTTCTGCCGCGCCGTTCTGTTGAGGGGTGGGGGACAAGAAACCCGATGTGATATGCCAGCAGAATCAAGGTAAGGGCGGGAGCACTTGAAATTCGCCCCCCCAATCAGAGTGAAAGACTTTGATTCTGCGACTAAAGAGTCTCTCCACATGTCTTTGAAAACGTAGAAAAGTGGCACACACATCTGATTTGAGTTTTAAGGGAAAAAGTCATGTAAAGCGACTATAATCATCAACAAAAATGACATAATAGCGATGTCCAGAATGAGACATAATGGGGGCTGGTCCCTAGACATCTGAGTGAATCAGATCTAAGGGACCCACCGAGCGTGAGGGAGAGGGGGGGAAAGGAAGTCTTTGAGACTTAGCCTGCATACAAGCAGAGCAAGTGGAAGTGGAAAAAGAGGGAAAACCATAAGTGGAAACAACACAGTGCACGGTGCGCAAAGCTGGATGTCCTAAGCGGGCATGCCAGTCAGGGGTGGAGAACAGTTCGCCAGTAAGACCAGTCGGAGAGGGTGCTGGAGTCTCGAAAGCAGCAGCAGGGTGACTTGGGGACACATGTAGACGATAAAGACCATTATGAAGGGCCCGTGAGTCAGAACCTTCCCGACCGCCGATCCTTCACAAGATAAAAGGTGGGGTGAAATTCAAAGAAGATATCATTATCTTTAGAAAGACGGTGAACAGAAAGGAGATTGCGAGTGATAGCGGGACATGGAGAACATTATTTAAGGAAAGGGGTCGAAAGAGAAGAGAGTGTTGTGTGTCCATGGTTCTGATGCGCAAACCTGTACCGTTACCAACGCGCACCGTGTCAGAACCATGGTACGGAGAGGACGTCAGGAGCTGACTATAGTCAGGTGTGACGTGATGGGTGGCACCAGAATCTGGGTACCAAGTTGTTGTCAGTGTGAGATGTCCAGCAGCAGCAGTTAGGGCATTGAAGGGAGGCCCTGGAAGAAGAGGCGGTGTTGATGGAGAAGGCTGCGGAGCTGGAGAGCGGGCTCCCCCATGAAGCGTTGATTAAAGCGCTCTGGGCACTCATGGCATAGTGCTGGCCGGCGACGAAGCAGATTGAGAAGGCCCACGCCAACGACCTCGGCCACGGCCACGCCCGCGGCCAAAGCGATCGCCCCCGCGAGTGAAGCTTCGGCGGGAAGGATCAGCGGATGGGGAAGCATGACTGGCGGTAGCTAAGTTGGCAGAGGGAAAGGCTGCCTCTTCAGAGTGCTCACAGTGCTGCATAAAACTTTCATGGGCGAGAAGCATCGCATGCAGGTCTTCAAGTTTTACATCCCGAATTCGGGTGGTGACAGAAGGAATAAAGGTATTGTAAGCAGAACCAAGATCCGCAAGGACATGCATGATGAGATCTTGCTCTCGAACAGGTTCACCAATAATGGCAAGAATCAGCAATACCTTTATTTTTTCCATAAACTTGGTGATAGTGGAAGTCCCACGACGAAGAGATTGAAGTTGAGTCCGTAGCTGAAGGACCCGGGCCCCAGAGTGAGAGGCCAAAGCTTGAGCAAGAGAAGTCCAAGCTGCCTGAGCACTATCACAGTCAGGAACTAGGGCGGGCACAGAATCAGACATGGATGCCAGCATCCAGGAAAGAATAAGCGCATCGCACTGTTGCCAGGCTAAATAAGCAGGGTTGGGGTAGGGTTCGCCAGCAGATCCTGGAATAGTAGAAGGTGGGCATGCATCTGAGCCATTAAGAATGCCAGATAGCCATGAGACGCAAGGCAGCAGTGAACTGGCGACGCCAACGTACGTAATTGTCGTGCGTTAATTTGATGGTGAGCAAAGACAGAACACCAGGAACACCATGTATAGGAGTGGAGGATGGGAGACTCTTAGTCGATACAGGGGTTGGAGAAAGATTTGAGACAGCAGGAAGGGGGGAGATCGAAGTGGTGGAAGATGTTTGAGCCATGAGGAAGAAAAGTAAAGGATCAGATTAAAGCTGTGAAGCAAAACAGCTCTGATACCATGTAAGAAGATGAGGAAGAAGAACACTTCGGGATGAAGAAAATATGTGTCTCTATCTCTTTTGTTATTCTATTCACAAGTCTCTTCTCAATATATAGTACAACGGAGTATTTAATGTTAACTGTGAACTAACAATATTTATTTTACAACAAAAGGTGCGCCGCATGGGAAGACATGCAGACAGAAACATGCAGACACATTTATTTTGTCTTTGAGATTGTGCTCGGTGCTCTGATGTGTCTGGGAGTGTGGTCTGCTCGGATGGTTCTGCTCGGGATGCTGTGCTCGGAAGTCCTTGTTCGGTAGAGCAGGCTGCATGGGAGAGCAGTCTGTTCAGACTGCTGTCCTGCTCGGAAGCAGGTGTTGGAACTGACTGGAAGGGTTGCAGAAGCGAGATGCGACCCCGCGATCTCCAGGATTAGAGCTTGTAAGCAGGACTCTTCCCTTGTCAAGGAGGACGTGATAGCAAACTATGATTGCCATACATCTCGCCATCCTCTTCCATTTCTTGTGCTCTATTGTAAGTTACAGAGCAGCACAACACAACCTCCACTACATCCCTGTCGACGAACTCCCCTTCCCTGATCCCTCTACTGCATGTGCACCTACTCGCCGTCGATGAACTCCCTCTACTGCATGGACATGTTCTGCTTCACGACCACACCGCCCTCCATGGTCGCCTACTCCGCCTCCTTGGACGACAGCAACACTGTGGCTACCACCAACAGCCCGCAGAAAAAGGCTAGGGCAATCTGCTCGAGGAAAGGGGAGGGTACCCTCTTGGCGAGCCAGGGATGGTCCATGGGGATGTCGTCACTACCCCTCCACAGTGATGGGTCGAAGAGGCAAGTCTCCAGCTCGAAGGTCTTCCAGCACCGACTGCTTCTCTCATTACCCACTGCCACCATTGTCTCGGATTCCTCCTCTTCTCCGCATAGCGGCGGTAGATTCTGGATCTCCATGTTTGCGAAGGTCCCCAACATCAGCCTCACAGTCCACACTGCGATCAGTGGCCTTTCGACCACTCCCACGATTAGCTCCCCCCTGCGAGACAACAGTGCCACGATCGTGCTGTTGTAAAACCCACATCAAAAGGTAAAGCTTAACACCCCCCACCTATTCCTACAATCCAAACATAAATATTGATCAGAAACATATATACCATCTTTGACCTTCGTGACGGCATCCCAGAAAAACCGAAAAATGGAATTTGAGCTACTGCCTCTTCTATGACATGGCTGACCTCTGGGAGAAGCTGAAGGTGATCCCGGTTCAGCACTGGGGTTTCGCCTCGGCCACCTCTCTGCAAGTCTTTGACGGTATTGTTCATTCCCTTTTAAAAGTTATTTAGATCTCTTGGTCTTTGTAGCCACAGTGGGAAACATAAGTAAAAAACAGTATCCACAGTAGCACTGACGCAAGGTACATTTTTGTGATGATTATTACGTGGACAGAGAGATGGAGATAGAGAAAAGGGTGGGGGGATAGATGGTTCATGGTCATGGGATGAAAATAATAGATAGTCTGTGTTTAATTAGAAAGACTGTGTTTATTTTATTTGACAATAAATTTAAATTTATATATTAATTGCATTTTAATCTATCTTTAATAAAATATAAAAAACACATTTTTATATAAATAGTAGTTACTGTAGTGTTATAGTGATTCATATTCATTCAAGTTTTTTCTCTTTTTTTCTTAGTTTTAATTTTTTTAAATATTCAACTTAAAGAAGATATACTGTTATTTGTTTATGTTATATTGTTAATTTTAATTTATATATACTTAAAAACTACAGTGCTACAGTAATTTACTGTAGTGCTATTGTAGCATCTCGAAAAATTCAGTAATTATAAAATTAGAAATAAATAGAGAATGACAATTTTAATATTTTGAAATAATAAAAACATACGTACCATTATCGTATGTACAAGAACACACTGGAAAAGTTCATAAAAATCATAGTTCAACTCTAGACAATATTCCAAAATGACTACGATAAAATTCGTGCAACGAAAAATCTGATTGGCCAAGTTTAGTCATGTGGTGACTAATTATCGTAATTAGAAAATAAGTCAGAAATCCATTATCATGGGTTTCAATGTGATCATAAATTAAATAAAAATGATGGAGAGATTCAAACAACATGTATGGATAGCCCATTATCGGATTTGGATTATTGGCAACTTCTGGCCCAAGAATAAAATCAAGTAAGAAAATACCATAGAAATTCGTAACCCTAATTGAGCGAAAATAGGAAGAGGCAATTAAGGCAAATCCAAAGGCAATTAGCCTTACATAGCAACCAAATTCATGCCTAACCATGGTATGATGTTTCCCAAAGCCACACCACACTCTAAAAGGGAGGTGATCCCCAAAACATGGAAGGGTTTAACCCAAAACCGCAACCCTTCTTTCCTAGACACATTAGGACTCCTAGAAACCCTAGATCTTTAAATACTCTCCCTAAAACCCTTGGGGCGAGTTTACCATAAGCGGGGTTGTGAGGAGCAGAGCTTGAGCACCATAGGAGGAGGAGATCGCCCCAACTGGAGCCATCTTCCCCTACCGTCGTTCTGCATTAACCTGCAGAAGGGCTTCTTAACATCGACAAAGGTAGGTTATCTCGGGCCAAACATGAATGAATCCTCTACCAAGTTAAAGATCATCGAGTCTACTTTCATATGCACTGTTTTCCCTAATTTTCATCGAGCATGCATGGTGTATTAAGCGTTTTCCAAAGGTCGTGCATGATTAGGGTTTTTACGTTCATGTTGGTTCTCTCACGCATCCCGAGGTCAAATCATGTGAAACCAAAATCATAGTCTCTTCTACTCCTCGTACCCACCAATTCATGTTCATAGTTTTGTTCCAAGAGCCCTAGTTCATGAGTTATAAGTGTTGCATGCATGGACAAACAATTTTTACCTTTTTGGGTTGAACCCTAAAATGCGACCGGTACAGACGTCGCGTATTAGGCACTGGTATCGCGACAGGGTAACCCGTCGCGATTACCTTAAAGGTGACAGGCCACACCGTCGCGATTTTGGACCTGTTCTGACAGGATCCGATTGCATCAAACTATGTGCAACATCGTTTTTAGTCCATGTCAATAACGCGACCATGTATGTCGTTGCGATTCTATTGTTTTTCCGCCCTTGGTTCTCGTGCCTATTTCGTATTTAAGAAGTCTTGCATAAAAGTGTCGTACATGCACATCGCGTTTCGGTGTCGTCAATCGATACCCTGTACCGATTGCCTTTAACGCGTCCATCATGGCCATCGCATTTCTGTACCGATTGCTATGAACACGTCAGTGTGAACCATTGCGTTTCTTCCCTGTAATCGATTATTCGTATCGACTGTTTCAAAATGCGACCGTTAACCTCGTCGCGATTTAGAAGACTGACTGAACCCTTGTGTTTACCGTTTAAACCTTGTAAATAGCGATGACTATGTCTGTCGCGATTTAAAAAGCCTATTCGAGACTGTTTTGCTCTGTTTAGAGTGTAAGGTTTACATGTTATGGTTATGATAAGTGTGTACAGTTTATCCAGTAGCTTAAAACGTGTTAACCATGAAAAAGACATAAAGATCTCAAGCTTATTCTAATTATTCTTGATTGCATAACCATCTCTCGTGTGAATAATTTATTCATCTTCATGTTCTAGTTTGGTTAAAGTGAATTGATGCCATGTTAAAATGATGCAAATCATGTTGATAATAGTGCATGTCTAGTATTATATCGTCATGTTACTTGTGTTCCGCTTATTTTTAAACGATGGATTGTGGATTGAGACACGTCTACACTACACTCTTGCACTTATAGACAGCCCTTCTTGGGGGATTGGAAACTCTCGGCCGTCATTCCATATTGGCAGACTAGTGACCTTTCTCTTAAGACCTCCGTAATTCTCCGTACTCCGTGGATTCCCTCATGGAGACCGAGTTGGTTGTACCATTGAAGTTCCCTGGAGATAGATGAACTTCCCCTCTTATCTTGTTCTCGTGAGTGTGGATTTATAATCTTGACTTAAGCCATTAATGTAAAGAGTTAACTAAAGTGTAAATCACGTCGTTATGCTGCCAAAATTATCTCTCGACTATTGTTATCATGAAATCATGTCCACATAACTTGCTATTTCTTGACATCATTATCATGAACATGACGCACAATTGCTTACATCTTGAAACTCTTGTTATTGGCCATTAATGACTGTGGGTATCTACATTTGAAATTAAGTGAGATGCTGATCGGGTACGGCGAGTGTCCAAGGGCTCCAGTCTAGCCCCAATGACGGTGAGTCATAAATATACTGTTAACCATGGGGTATAATGATTACTGACATTGCATCTGTGCTGGGAAATAGTGTCATGTTAAATGTTAGATACAAAAACCACATACACATGTCCTAGTGTGCATTCCAAGGTGGCATAGATCCTTAGTGCACATTAGTGTCTTCGTTCCTGATTAAGTGTTGAGTGATAAAAGTTCTGCTCGTGCGTGCTTGCTTGCGTGATATGGCCATCCTGCATTTATTGCAAATAAGTGATACCTTGCATGCTTGTACAAAGTGATCTACTGCTAGTCCTATCTTGTTACCTCATTCTAAATCTTGTTCAATTACTTTCGTTCAACCTATCTTGTTCATGTATCATGTACATGTGGATTTATCGTTCATGCATATCTAGTTAATCGTATTTGTCTAGTTCTAAATTACTAATCACTTATATCATTACCTTGACATTGAGATATAAATCCTACTGGGCTAGTTTGCTCATTCCCTACTTTTGCACATCATAGGTGATATCGAGGGTGAATCGGAAGGTCAAGACTATGAGGGAATGCGTCAGAGTGATGAGCATACCAATCTTAGTTTCTATTATTAGTACTGAGTGTGTTAGATCAATGTAGTAGGTAGTGAGGATATATGTACTTTTCCTTTTTATTCAATAGTAAAAGAGTTGTATTAGTTACATTTTGAAATAAGACAAAGCGGAGATTTGAATACACGTTTAATTGAGTTCATTATTGGGTCGTATTATTATGTTGGTGTTGATACACAATTAGTACTTGCTAGCTAGAGGCTTATTGTCGACTGCTCACGTCTCGGAATATCGACTTAATTCTTCAAATATTTCCGCTATGTAATCTCAGGACGTGACAGTTTAGTGTATCAGAGCCTTGGAAAACAAAATAGGATATATGTCTCAGGATTAAGAGATACATATGAAACCTAAGTCATAGAATTACATATAGTACCTGGTGAGAATGGGTAGAGACTGGGAATATATTAGTTGAATGAACTAAGCACTCCTACCCATTCACCCTTATGATGTATCTAGAGACATTAATTGGTTTCTATTCTTTTCTTAGGAACCTCATAACTCCTTCACTTAATTGCAATGGCACGCAACCAATGGCAGGCTATGCAAGAAACTGTGGCAGGACTTACACAAGCCTTGCAAAACGTAGTTCAAGCTGGGGCTCAAGCTGGAGCCCAGAACGGAGCTGGCGATTTACATCGCAACTTTATGAGTCTGAATCCTCCTCGCTTCTTTGGATCCCCCGATCTAGACGAGGCGATAATTGGCAGGAAGAGATATAACGAATTTTCCAATCATGCAGTACACAAATCAGGAGAAAGTGTTGCTTGCTACTTTCCAATTTAGCAAGGACGCTAGGACTTGGTGGAAGGCCACATCAGCTCACCTGCCTAATGTGGCAGAGCTTGAATGGCCAGGTTTCCTGGAGATATTCTGGGGAAAGTACTTTTCTGAGAGAGTCAAGAAAAAGAAAGCTGTGGAATTTGCCGCACTTAGGTAGAAAGGGATGTCCGTGGCAGAGTACAAGGGCCAGTTCTCTCGCCTGGCTGTATATGCCCCACGCCTGGTGGGCACGGAAAGGCTGAAGGTGAATAGGTTCATGGATGGGCTCAGGCCCCATGTTTATTGAAAAGCTCGAACCACATAACATCGGCACTTACAACAAGATGGTCCAGAGAGCCCAGTTAGTGGAGGACATGATGGCAAAGGTTGAAAGTATGAAGGGAAAGAAATCAACAATGCCAATCTTCGTAAGGAAAAGAGCAGCCAATACTACAACAACCTTTCGAAAACAACAACACCTATAACAACAACAACAAGAGGCCAAATGCTGGAAGGGACTATGCTATGGACAAGAAAGTCAAAGTGGAAGGGAGACAGTTAATTGAGAGCTGTCGATTATGCGATAAGCCAGGGCACCGAGCTGAGGAATGCTGGAAGAAGCTCGAGGCATGCTTAAAATGTGGTGGTCGTGACCACCATATTCCTGACTGTCCAATGTTGAAGGATCAACCAGGAAGAGCACAGATTGTACCCCAACGTCAGGGACATCTCAATGTCGTGGTAGAAGCTGACCTACCCGAGGAAGGGGTATGGTGGAAGGTATCATTCATATCATTCTCAACCTGCTTTTTGTCTCATTGATACTGGAGCTGCATATTCATTTGTTTCCACGCATTTGCTGCAACTCTACCTGTTAAACCAGTCCCCATGAAATCCAAACTCACTGTGGCTTCTCCACTTGGCTCTGAATTGGAGCTCACACACTACCTACCAAAATGTGAAACCGTGATTGGAGGGCATAATCTCCCTACCAATCTCATATGTCTAGATATGAAGGGATATGATGCTATATTAGGAGTTGACTGGTTGATTAAGTATGACACCAATGTTAATTGTCGTCATAGGAGGGTTACCTTTGTAAAACCAGACCTTCTAAAACTATCATTTCTTGCGTCCGTCACCGCACACACCCTGTCATCATCTCTTCCCTAAAAGCTTCCAAGTTGATAATCGAGGGGTGATGCCTTCTAGTTTCGGTCATGGCGACTGAAAAGAAGAAACCCACTCTAGAAGGCATTCCTATAGCTAGAGACTGCCCCGATGTCTTTCCAGAAGACTTACCCGGAATACCACCTGAACAGGAGGTAAACTTCACCATTGAGTTACTCCATGGGCAGCACCTATTTCCAAAGCTCCGTATCGCATGTCCCCTATTGAATTGTAGGAGCTAAAAAGGCAGATCCAGGAACTATTAGATCAAGGTTTCATCAGGTCAGCACATCCCAGTGGGGAGCGCCGGTACTATTTGTCAAAAGAAGGATGGAACTATGAGACTCTGCATTGATTATCGTCAGCTAAATCAGTTAACAATAAAGAATAAGTATCCACTGCCTCGCATCGACGAGTTGTTTGATCAGATCTCCGATGCACAATACTTCTCCAAGATCGATCTAAGATCAGGCTATCATCAACTAAGAATCAAGAAGGAAGATATACACAAGTCAGCCTTTCGGAGTAGATATGGTCACTACGAGTTCGTGGTTATGCCCTTCGGCTTAACAATGCTCTAGCGGCCTTATGCAACTTATGAACAACATATACAGTCATACTTAGATCAGTTCGTAGTGGGTGTTCATTGATGATATCCTCATTACTACAAGTCTAAGGAAGAGCATGAAGAACACTTGAAGATTGCTCTACAAGTGCTTAGAGACAATCAACTCTATGCAAAACTTAGCAAGTGTGAATTCTGGATGGAGGAAGTGTCTTCCTTGGTCACATCATATCCAAGGAAGGCATCTCTGTAGACCTTCTAAGGTAGAAGCTGTGAAGAATTGGGAAAGGCCGACGACTGTGTCAGAAATTAGAAGCTTTTTGGTCTAGTTGGTTATTATCACCGTTTCATTAAAGATTTTTCAAGGATAGCTATACCATTGACCAGACTTACTAGGAGGAGAATCCATTCACATGGACTACTGATTGTGAAGAGACTTTCATGTCATTGAAGGAGCACCTAACTTCAGCCCCTGTACTAACACTGCCAGTAACTGGAGGAAGTTTTGAAGTATATACATATGCATCAAGTATCGGCCTTGGCTGTGTGTTGATGCAAAATGGGAAGGTCATATGCTATGCGTCCAGACAACTGAAGAAGCATGAAGATAATTATATTGTACATGACGTGGAGATAGCAGTTGTAGTCTTCGCCTTGAAGATATGGCGACATTACTTATATGGTGAGAAGTTCATTGTTTTTTCTGACCATAAAGTTTGAAAGATCTGTTTTCTCAGCAGGAATTAAATATGAGACAACAGAAGTGGTAGAGTATCTCAAAGACTTCGATTTCACTATCCAAATCATCCAGGAAAAGTAAATGTCGTGGCAGATGCTCTTAGCAGGAAACCAATGGTTACCTTATCAAGTCTCATGGTGGGAGAATGGAGATTATTAGAAGACTTTGCCAAGCTGGATATGTTGAACCACTCTTATATTTTTACCCTTATATTTTGGTGATAACAAAACTTGTGATTAATTAAATATTATAAATATATTTAATATCATATTCCTAATAATATAAATTTATGGCACTATCGCTGTGTGACTTGCACTGATAAGCAAAATCGATGTCTATTAAATATACATCGATTTCAGTTCACAAAGTGCCACATCGATTTCAACTTAAACATCGACTCTGTATAAACATCGATTTTGGTAGAACATCGACTTCATATGAAACAACGACTTCGTTTCTACAACGATTTCACTTGAACATGGATTCTGTTCAAACATCGATTTCACTTAAACATCGATTCTGTTCAAACATCGATTTCACTAAACATTGATTCTGTTGAAAATATCGATTTCACTTAAACATCGATTCTGTTGAAAACATCGATTTCACTTAAACATCGATTCTGTTCAAACATCGATTTCACTAAACATCGATTCTGTTAAAAATATCGATTTCACTTAAACATCGATTCCGTTGAAAAAATAGATTTCAACTTAAACATCGACTCTGTTGAAACATGGATTTCATTAGAACATGGATTCTGTTCAAACATAAATTCAACTTAAACATCGATTTCCTTTATACTTAGATATTTCAAAATATTTTTGGCGCCTAATGAAAAGTCAAATATATTTCACTTGCGTAACCTTCTATCTTTCTGACAAAAGATCTTTTTGCTTATCTCATAGGATCTCTTCTTTCTTGTCAGACAAAAAGGCTTACCTACCACTTCTGGGTGACTGCAGGAAACATAGAAGTACGAGCCTTTTTGACAGAAACACTCTTTGATCTAAACACTTTCTTCTATACTTACAGATCTCGAAGACCACCAAGTGGCTGACAGTCAGAAGAAGAGAATAGAAAAATTAGTAATGACTAGAAGAGTTCCAACGGATCTCTTCAACGGATCTATTCAAAGCTGCTCCATATAAAAGATGAAGCATGGCTGAAGAAAGAAAAGAGAGCTTTCCTGAAGATCTTTAAAGGAGTGTACATCCTATGAGGAACCTCAACTCCACATACACTCAAAGAAAGAGAGAAGAGCTCAAACTCAATCAAGAGAAGCTTTTTATAGCAGAAGTTTTCGAAGCTTTCAGCCTTCTTCTTCTCTCTCTCTGTGGTCATTGTAATTCCTGGGGAGAGTCTTTTTGTAACATCTGGGCTTTCCAGTTTTTCCTGTCTGCGTGTTGGATGACTGGCCACTAATGCGTCCGGGCTGGGCGACGCGTTAGTGTCGCGATGGAGGTGGCCGTCGCGACAGTCATCCCTGTTGCGACCACTTTCTGCGTCGCGTTCTTGTCGCGCCCGGTCAACGGGTCGCGACTGCTTTTGCCTTTTTGGTCGTCTGACGCCTGTCAGGGTGGCAGGCGTGGCAGACTGACCTGTCAGGTTGTCACGGTATCCCTGGAGGACGCGTTCTAGTCGCGGTGTGGGCGGCCGTCGTGTTAAGGTTGGTAACGAGATGCCCCGCCCCGTCGCGTCGGGGGGCCGGAGGCTAAAAGCCTTGCCGGCTTCCCTTTCCCCTTTCTTCCCCTTCTCCTTCCCTTCCTCCTCTCCGAGGAGGGGAGTCTTCTTCTTTCTCCTTCTCTGGTGTTTGAAGCTCGGTGGCGGTGTCGGCGGCTCGTGGTGGAGCGGCAGAGCGGTGAGGAGCAAGGAGGAGGCGGCGGGGCTTCGTGAAGACCCCTTGGGGGGTTCGGTTCTTCAAATGGGTAGGGATTTCTTGTGCTCTTTCCATTCCGGGCGATTGGGAGCCCTCATGTGTGAATGCATGCTTTAGAAGCTTTCCCCATGCTCCCATCCGCATGGTTTGTGTGTTTGTAGTGTGTGGGCGACCCCGGGATGTGGCATCCCTAAGGTCTGCCTCCCGACTGATGTCGCGACCGTAGTGTGCATCGCAACATCAGAGGAGGCGTCGCCCCGGTCGAACGTGACCTTATCGCGGCGCATTTGGCCATCATGATAAGGGTCGAGGTCGCGACCTGTTTTCCTCTCGCGACAGGTTTCCTGTCGCGACGCGCTCCCTGTCGCGACTCAGTTGTTGTCGCGGTTGCCCTATCCGTCGCGATGGTATTGCGATGGCTTAGAAGGGCGTGACAAGGACCTGGCTTGCCTCGGTGTTTCCAGGCCTCGTTTGGCATGTCGGCGTGTGCCCCAGGGTAGGGTTGCCCTTAGGACCTTCTCGTGGAGAAAGCGGCAGGTTGCCTCCTTGCGTTCAGTGACCGAAGGTGCCACCTTCGTGGCCGTGTCCTAGCAGTGGTGCTAGAGGCACGCGTCTGTCTAATACTCGATTGTCTGACTATCAATCGATTATTAGAAGAGTGATGGTTTCTGTTCTGTCTGGTGGTGTTTCGGTTTCTCCGGTCGTGCCGTGTGTGCCGGCGTTGGTCGACGGCCCTTCTGTCCGGAAGGGGTACCGTGCGTGCCTGTGCCTACTGGGCTTGTCTTGGTTACAAGCCAACTGTGCCAGTTTCTGTGGTGGTTGCCCCGCCAGTTCTCTTTTCGCCCGGGCTAGGCACTTGAGGGCTTGTCCGTGAGACAGGTTGTTACCGTTACCTGGGACCCCCGGTCCCCTCGCGTATGTGTCAGAGGGAGTTTCTCCGGGCGGCGGGGTTTGCTCGAGTCGCTGGCTCTGGTAGCAGTAGGGGAAAACGGTGGGGACAATGACGTGAGTCGTTTTTAGAGCTCTCTTAGCTGGTCTGGGTCTCCGAGGTGGTTGAGGCGCTCTTTCGGTGCGGACCAGCTAGTCCTTCTCACTGCCTCGCTCTGCGTTGGTTCCGGAGCCACGTAGGGAGGGTAGGCGTGGGCCCGCAGCTCGGTCGGGCTGTGGTGGTTTGTTAGTTGTTCTTTGTTGTGGCTCACTAGCCTCACTCTACCTAGGGAGGTTGTAGGCAGGAGTCGACGGCTGGCGAGCGAGAGTGGTAGACTGTGTGCCCCTCTCTCAGCTGCCTGTGGCGGTGGTTTGGTTGCACTTGTTGTGACGGAGTTTCTCACGTTGTTCCTAAGTGAGTCTCTTCACCCAAGCCTGCACGGTGGTTGTAGCCTGGCATGTCTAGTGCCATGGGTTGGTTGGTTGGTCCTTGTGGGCCGCGTTAGTGGTTTCCGCTCTGTGGGTTCTCTCGGAGTGTCTTGTGTAGACACCCGACGCTGGTTTTTGTAACCGTTCCTTGGTGCCGTCCATGGTGGCACTAGAGTGTGTAGTTCCCTGACCTCGTGGAGTGTCCGAGGTGCAGGATGGTTCTACTTGTGGGCCCTCGACCTTGTGGAGGTCTGAGGTGGCCGTGGGCCTGTGGTGAGACGTTCCTTCTCACGTGGTTGCTCGGTGTCTCTCGTGGTGACACCTGGTTGTTCCTTCCCGACCTCGTGGAGGTCTGGGATGTTGGGTGCTTATCGTCGTGAGACTCTGGTCTCACGTGGTTGCTCCGATGTTTCGTGAGCTTCTTTGTCTCGGCGGGTGTGTGCCGAGGGTTGCTTCCGCATTGTGTTTGACTCTGCTGGTTTTGCGGGGTTGTGTTGGGCCCGACTCTGGTTGTGGGTCGTGGCATTTTCTCTGTTCCGCTGCTTTGTAGCTCTCTGCAGTAGATGTTTCCCGCTTTACTGCTTTGTAGAGTAGTTTTGCTTTCGCTTTGTTGGAGTTTCTGCTGCTCAGGCTGGTAAGGGACTGGTTATCCCTATTGAGCCTTGTTCGCGAGGCTCACCGCCCTACTCTCTTCAGGTAGGGACTCGCAGTCACAGGAGTTCGTTGTCGGATGGTCGTGGTGGCAGTTTGTATGCGTGCGTTGCCAGCAGTGTGAGTTGTGAGCGTGAGCGCTTGTACGTGAGTTGAGAGTGGCCTTTTTGCAAGTCCTCGGGGTATGCTCCTTAAGAACTGCACCTTTCTTTCTGTACCTGTACTTTTATTTGGGACATGTTGTACATAATTTCCTTATTAATGTACTAACTTTCTTGGTATAGTTATTTGAATTCATTGCTTATCTCACTGGACTAAATTAACCCTTCTAGGTCTTCGGATCCGTGGGTGGCGGCATGACCTTCGGGGTCCTGGCGGGGGTCCGGGCGGTCGGGTCGTTACACTTTGCTGAGAGTTTCTGGGTTAGAGTCCATTCTTGTAAAACTCTCAGCTTTGTTCTTTCTTTTCTAAGAAAGATTTCAGTCCAGCTATAGGACTGTATACAGTGAGTCTTTTCTTGTGTGAAGAGTTGGCTAGTGTAGTTGCTGGCATTTCTGTCCAGCTGAGGGACTGTACTCAGTGAGAACCTAGCTGGGGGTTTAAGTCTAGCAGAACCGCACTGGGGTTTGTACAGGAGGTTGGCTTCTTGACCTGTAAGAGAAGTGGGCTACCTTCTTGCCCGGAAAGAGAAGAAGACCAGCTGGGGTGCTGGTGTTGTATTGTCCTTGAGGGGGACTGTACCCTTGGTTAGTTTAATCACAAGAGATTGCTTGGGGACTGGACGTAGGGCTTCCATGTGGGAAGGGCCGAACCAGGATAAATCCCTTATGTTCTTTGTGTGATTGTTTACTTGCTTCCGCACTGCTACTCTCCTATCACACTCAACTAACCAAACTTTCAAGTGATAATTTTCTGTGTTTAAGTTTCTGTTTCAGATTTTAGAAAAACATTCACCCCCCCCCCCCCCCCCTCTAGGTTAGCTTGCTGCCGCGCCAAAAGGGCCAACGTGGTATCAGAGCGAGGTTCTCTGATCAATCAAGAAGATCCAACGATCTTAGAGCAAGATCCATGGTAGCTCAGGGATTGCTGAAGGCCAATCAGTCACTAGACCTCCATTCTTCGATGGAGAGGATTACCAATACTGGAAGATGAGAATGGAATGCTTCATTCGAGGCACAGACTTTGATCTGTGGCAGGTAATAGAGGTAGGTGATTATGTTATTGTTCCTGCTGAAGGTACTACTGCTATTACAGTAGCTGATAAAAGTAAATTATCTTTAAACTTAAAGCAAAGAACTATCTATGTTGCGCTTTATCCAAAAGAGAATTCAGTAGAGTAATCTGCATGTAATCAGCTAAAAAATATGGCATAAACTGCAAGTAACATATAAGGAACAGATAAAGTAAACAAACTAGGATAGTATCTTGTTTCGCAATATGAGCAGTTTAAAATACTTCCTAACGAAAATATTACTCAAATGTATAATAGATTTTCAAGCATAGTAGTAGGTCTAAGTTCTCTTGGTAAAACTCTTTTTGATGAAGAAAACTATCAGAAAAATACTTAGGTCCTTAACTCATTCATGGACCCCTATGGTCACTGCTATTAAAGAAGCCTATGATCTAACCAAATTTCCATTGATAAATTAATTGGTTCTCTTATGGCACGTGAAATCAATATGGAGCGACTATCTGAAGGGTCATCCAAGAAGAAATTTACTAACGCTCTTAAAGTTGTAGCTGCTCTTTCCACCTCTTCTTCTTCTAGCTCAAAAATGCAGGATCTGAAGATAGTGATGTAGATGACGTACTGTCCAAGCTTCAGAAGATTCTAAAGAAGAGAAGAATCGATCAAGAAGGATCCAAAAGAAAGAGAAAGAGAAAGAACCAGTGTGCTATGAATGTAGAAAACCTGGACATCTAAGACCAGACTATCCGAAACTCAAGAAGACTGGTCACCTGAAAAGTCCAAGAAGAAGCACAAGAAATTCAAAAGAAAAGCCATGGCTGCTGCTTGGGACAATGAAGAAGCCACCACTTCAAGTTCATCTAGCTCAGAATCAAAGAAAGAGCAAGTAAGTCTAGCCCTCATGGTAGGACTAGATGAGGTACATTCTGACCCATCTTTTGATTCATGCACTAATTCAGGGTCAGAGTCTGAAGACTTAGAAGAAGTCTTTAATGAACTTTATGAAAAATATAAAAGTGTCGTAAAAGAATTAAAGAATTTGAAAAATAATCTTACTTGCTTAGAAAACACTAACTCTAATCTTAAATCAGAAATGGAACAATTGGAAACTCAATTGAAAGAAAGTAAAGATAATAATCATCTTTTGAATGAAAACTTAAAAAGTAAGAACAATGAAAATTAGAGTTAGAAGAAAAATTAAAAACTCTAACTGAGGAAATCTTTATTTAAAAGAATCAGTTAGGAAGTTAACTAAAGGAAAAACATCTCTAGCTCTATGCTTAATGGATCAAACTGGAAATAATAAACAAGACTTGGATACACCCTCCTGAAAAAGAAAACAAGTCATAATTTTTGAAAAATATCCATTGCCAAATTCGTGAAAGAAACCAAAATACCTCAGAAAAAGGCACCTGAAATAAACAAGTTCTATCAAAAGAACAGGTTTATAAAAACTGTGTTCTAAACAGGCATCACAAAAACAATAAGAACTATAGAACAAACTATATTCATTGTTGTTTCATGCAATAACTAGGACACAGTAAACCCTGCACAACCAGGCACCTATATGGATTCTGAAAGGATATTTTTATGCATCTAACCAATGAGGACCCAAAACGATTTGGGTACCTATTTTTGAATAAGTTATTTGCAGGATGGCCTTGGAGCATCAAGACAAGGATGCTCAAGGCATTGGTGGCTGCCAGCTCTTCATCCACTCATATCTGAAGAGGGAGTAGTCACAATTTTTTTTAATTTATAGTACTACTAACATCTGTTTGCAAGTCCATTCAGGTGGAGCCTCTCATTCAGGGGCCACAGGCTAAGGGGGAGCTACTCATTAATGTCATAATTGTTTTACACAACATTCTGGTAAGAGTTTTCACAAAAGAGGAGAGAATGCAATGGTAAGATCCTTTCTTTTTGGTTAGTGACAAAAAGGGGGAGAGTATGCATTATCTGTGAATTTTCTGTATTTTCTATGCTTTAAGTATTTTTTTGTCAGAAAATTCTCATAAGTTTTGTCATCACCAAAAAGGGGAGACTGTTGAACCACTCTTATATTTTTTTACCCTTATATTTTGGTGATAAAAAAACTTATGATTAATTAATATTATAAATTATTTAATAGGGAAAATTAATTGGGGGTCCCTGTCAGAGGGTGGTACTTTTTTCCTCGTCCCTGTCAGAATACTGGAAGACGTAAAGTTCTTATTTTTCTACCGGTTTAATTTCCAGTCCCTACTTTTCAGACGCACCATTTACGACCCTCGATTCACGAGTTCTGTCTCTTTTGCATCCGTCTCTTTTTCCCATTCTCGTCTTACCCTTCCATCCTTTCGAATGCCTTTTTCCCATCGACACTGACGTCATCACCAAAAAGGGGACTGTTGAACCACTCTATATTTTACCCTTATATTTTGGTGATAACAAAACTTATGATTAATTAAATATTATAAATATATTTAATAGGGAAAATTAATTGGGGGTCCCTATCAGAGGGTGGTACTTTTTTCCTCGTCCCTTTCAGAATACTGGAAGACATAAAGTCCTTACTTTTCTCCCGTTTAATTTCTAGTCCCTACTTTTCAGACGTCACCATTTACGACCCTCGATTCACGAGTTCTGTCTCTTTTGCATCCGTCTCTTTTTCCCATTCCCGTCTTACCCTTCCATCCTTTCGAATGCCTTTTTCCCAATCGACACTGACGCTTCTATCCTTTCGAAGGGTCGTGAACTCTGATCGATGGGAAGTTGCTCTTACATATCGTGTCGAGCACACTTACAACACTATTGACATCACTTACACAGGTCCTTTTGAAGGCCCGTGACCGTTCTTCACAACTATAAAAGGAACCAGGGCCTCATACTTATCATTCACAAACTTCTCTAAGTATTCTTCTTCCTATCTTTCTTGCTCGTCTTCTTCCTCTTTATTTGCGGATGTCTTCATCTGACGGTGCTCCCCACAGGGATGGCAAGGCACCTGCTTCACCGGTGCCACCGTCACCTCCGGCTCCCTCGGTGCCATAGGCTTCACCTTCGCGACCGACCTTCAGCCCCGACTACTGGAACAGTTTTTACATTGGCCAAAGCCTCTCGGCTGTACGGCCACAAGGGCCTCACCAACATCTGCCCTGCATCGGCCCTGAGGCAGAACCCATCTATTCCTCCTCCCCTCCCTCCCCTGCCTGTTCCTCCTCCTCCCCTCCCTCCTCCACCGAGTGGTCGGGTTAGGGAGTTTAGAGAGTTATTATAACGGGGCTTGTTTATGCAATATATTTTCGTTTTATGCAGTCTTCTGTGGCCGATATAAAATCCATTGTATGTGCTCTATATCATGCAAACTCAACATGTTAGAAATAAATACTGTAACATGCTATTATCTATACTATAATCAAAATAAGTAAATACTGTAACATGTTATTACGTATACTGTAATAGTGTAGGTTAGAGTGTAGTGCTCAAACTGTAAAAGTGTAGTGCTCGAACTGTAACATGCTATTATGTATACTATAATGAAAATAATAAATACTGTAACAGGTTATTACGTATACTGTAATAGTGTAGGTTAGATTGTAGTGCTCGAACTGTAAGAGTGTAGTGCTCGAACTATAAGAGTGTAGTACTCGAACTGTAATATGCTATTATGAATACTATAAAAATAAGTAAATATTGTAACAGGTTATTACGTATATTGTATAGTGTTGGTTAGAGTGTAGTGCTCGAACTGTAACATGTTATATGTATACTATAATGAAAATATAGTAAATACTGTAACAGTTATTACGTATACTGTAACAGAAAACGTTAGTAGATAGTGTCCTCACTGTAATAAATAAACAAGTGTTTCCTTAAGTAAATGTACAATATCATTACACTGGCTGTCGGAATTGTACGTGTGGTAAGTATGGTTCTTCTCCTTCAGTTATATACGCTCCGAACGTTCTTGTGCATTGAAGTACGCTTTGATGAAGTGTAGGGCGAACCTTGCTCGCACGGTTGGCATGTCATCCTCACTGAAGGGGAAACCTTGAGTGCCTACGTGCCAGACACTCCATGTATTTGCAAGTGAAAATGGCACAGTTGTCTCCCGATCCTTGTTGTGGGCATGGGTCGGGGTAGCGTAGCGACCAATTTTCTGTATCTATGTGCTTGCCCTTCATGTATCTTCTCAGTTCCTCCACCTGCATGCAAGAATTACAAAAGAGTTCCATTACTTGATGTAAATTTACTGTACATATGTAACATAAGTGTGCATGTTCTGTACAAATGTAAGCCTTGTATGTAACACTTGCCACTTACGTATTGTGGAATGTCAGGACGATCTTTGTTACTTAATGAATCGTACACGTGGAACTCTTTTTCTTTAATTTGATGACCAAAAGAGCCCAATGGTTCGTTCCAACGTGCATGGGGAGAAGAGGAGGTCTAATTCAGTTGGGGCATGGTCCAATCTTTTGAAAGAGTAATCGAGATGTTGTTGTTTGCTCTTTTCGTCTTTGCATGATTGGACGTAACCCTTTAAAGCGGCTCCCAGATATCCAAAAGTCTTAAAAATGTTCAGGTTCTTTTGACGGGGGAGAAACAAGCAAGTGTTGACGTAGCAGTCAATTATGACTGATTCGCTCTACCCCGCGAACAATAGATCTCAGATGTCCTTAATTGAGAGGAAATTATCGTATTCTTCCAGAGTGCTGCCGAACATCAAATCACTACATGTAAGAAAGGTGTACATCTTCTGTAAGAATGGAGATGTCATACAGTAATAGACAAACTAATATAATGTACAGAAAAGCTCCGAACTGTAAAAATGAAATACATGTACTGTAACACCTACTCATTAATGATGCACTCATTTAGAAATCGTTCAATCCAACTTTTCGTCCACTCCTAATACTTCCCGAGCGACGTAATCTCATCTCCCCTCTTTCTTGCCCGTTGGAAGTGTGTCTGTACTCTATTGAGAGCTAAGAAGATCGTTTCTGAAGTGGACACATTGACGTTCAGAGCTTTGTAGGACCGATGATCCTCTGGCTGTGATGAAGTAAGTAATAAAAGAATTTTCTGTAAGATGACTTAATGTTACTGTGACGGGGTCTTAATGTTATTGTTATGTAACATTAAGGTTACTGTAATAGAACGTTAAAGTTATGTATCTTCCTGCTGTTAAGGTGAAACCACACCGTATATATCTCCGGTTGCCGCCTTTTTCTCGTCCATCTGTAACTCGTCTGGACAATAAGGATGGGGAAATATGACACCTCTTCTTCTCTGCCTCTTCCGTCTTCCTCTTCTCCTCCCCTTCTCTTCTTCTCTGCCTCCGCCTCCTTCCTCTCTTCTCTTCCTCCTTCTCTTTCCTCTTCTCCTCCTCTTCCTCCTCCCTCTTCTCTCTGCTCCTCCTCCACCTCCTTCCTCTTGTGCTCCTCCTCCTCCTTCCTCTTCTTCTCTGCCTCCTCCGCCTCCTTCCTCTTCTTCTCTTCCTCCTCCTCCTTCCTCTTCTCCTCCTCTTCCTCCTCTGCTCCTCCTCCACCTCTTTCCTCTTGTGCTCCTCCTTCTCCTTCCTCCTCTTCTCTCCGCCTCCTCCGCCTCCTTCCTCTTCTCCTCTTCCTCCTCCTCTTCTTTTGCTCCTCCTCCACCTGCTTCCTCTTGTGCTCCTCCCCTCCTCCTTCCTCTTCTTCTCCGCCTCCTCCGCCTCCTTTCGCTTCTGCTCCTCCTCCTCCTCCTTCCTCTCTTCTTCGCCTCCTTTCTCTTCTGCTCCTCCTCCACCTCTTTCATCTTGTGCTCCTCCTCCTCCTCCCTCCTCTTCTCCGCCTCCTCCGCCTCATTCCTCTTCTTCTCTTCCTCCTCTCCTTCTTTTTTGCTCCTCCTCCGCCTGCTTCCTCTTGTCTCTTCCTCCTCCTTCCTCTCTTCCCGCCTCCTCTGCTTACTCCTCCTCCTTCCTCTTCTTCTCCTGCTCCTCCGCCTCCTTTCTCTTCTGCTCCTCCTCCTCCCCCTTCCTCTTCTATTTGCATCCTCCGCCTCCTTCCGCTTCTGCTCCTCCTCCTCTTCCTTCCTCTTCTTCTCAGCCTCCTCCTCTTCCTTCCTCTTCTTCGCCTCCTCCTTTCTCTTATTCTCGTTGGCCTCCTCCTTTTGCCCCCTCTTCCTCTGTTCCTTTGGCTCCGACTCTGCCACTCTGACATTGATCATCGCGACCATTGTCAAGGGGGTTCTCCTTCCTGTAACTGAATATATGAAATACTATAAATGTCCTATGAATGATACTATAAATGTATAAACAATACTGTAACTGAATATATGAAATATTGTAAATGTCTATGAATGATATTGTAAATGTATAAACATATACTGTAACTGAATATATCAAATACTGTTAATACCTATGAATGATAATGTCAATGTATAAACATATACTGTAAAACATTACCTTGGCGTCAGGTACTCGTCTTTGCTACGCCGTGTGATGGTACTGAAGCTGTAGGGAGCTCCGGTGGTGGTAGGACTAAGACTACAAATTGTGGCTCCGCGGTGGATGTTGCCACTGAAGTTGACGCTCAAATTGTTCCTCCAGTCTTTGTAGCCTTTAGTCCATTGATTGGAGGATATTGTTCTGCCGCTGTAAGAGGTCGCTCTGCAACTCCATGACCTCCCTCTGTGTTTTTGACACTCTTAAAAGCTCCTGAAGAATGCCAACAACATGCTTATCTGATGGAGGGGTTCCGGAAGTGGTGGACTGGATGTCGTCAATCGTCGCGAGACCTTAGGTCGGTCATCCCTCACATTAACCTCCAATATACCTGAAGTAAAGTCATAGGAAGATATCTATACGAAGATAACACAGGTCCAGGGGTAAGTCACACTTACTCAGAGCGTCGCAATCCCCGTAGTAGGTCGGATAAGGACTGTCCCTTACTACGGCAATCCCAACAAAAATGGGGGATCTCTTTGGGATGCTCTGGTTTCAATTTAACTGGTACGTCAAAACCATGCCTACATCATTAAATATAGATAAATCGTTTCAGATAGATATATCGGGTACTGTAACATATAGATATGTCGTATGTAAAAGAGTACTTAGCGTACTGTAACAGAGCGGTGTATGGTATGTAAAAGCTACTTCGGGTACTGTACCAGATAGATATGTCGTATGTAAAAGACTACTTCGCGTACTGTAACAGAGCGGTGTATGTATGTAAAAGACTACTTCAGGTACTGTAATAGATACATATGTCGTATGTAAAAGAGTACTTAACATACTGTAACAGAGCGGTGTATGTATGTAAAAGACTACTTCGGGTACTGTAACGAGACATATGTCGTATGTAAAAGACTACTTACACCAGAGCGGGAACACAACCGGTTAGGAGATGGTTTTGCCGAACGGAGCTCCTATTACGACTGTCTTCACATGCTCATGGCACTGCTACACTGCCGATATCAGGTACTCGTGGATGGCAGCAAGCCCATTGACGCTCTTCATCTCATGGAGGTCGTCCACATATGGCAGAATGGACAGCAACCCCGCCCTCCCACTTTTGGGAACAAGAAACAAGAACATAGAAGCGCAAAACCAAAGCTTCACTGAAATTTCAACAGCTAGCTCACCCTCTTGTGGAACGTACTCCGTAAGCTTTCGCAAGACATTGTGTATGTCCATCGTTGGTTTGGATCCAAGGATGCGGCGCAAACTAGATTTTTGTCTCATCCGCCTTTAGATTGATGGGTGAACCATGATTGGGTATACCCATAACCGTTGCCAGGTCTGAAGGACGAAAAGGCAAGCTGCAGGGGCCAATCTTAAAATGATCTTCTCCTTCGAAACGTGTTATCAGATCGACTATCAGGAAAATAGGGTAGGTCACCACTTCGTATTTGACATACGCGTGGAATGGTGAATTTCTCATTAACTTGAGATGCGCGCTCCTAAACTACAAGTCTTGCATAACGCTACAGTACCATGAAAGCGAACATCACGCATTAAATTGATTCCGATCCTTATCTGCAAATAGAAGATCGAAACTTAAAAAAAAAACATTCATTCACCAAAGATACAGGGTAAGAAGAAAGATTACTACTTTGGACGACATGGAGGCCGGTTTCATCCACTTCCATCGCCATCAACGCTTGTTGCTCCGCATCCGCCGCAAGTGACCAATCGCCGCGCTCGTAGGAGATCGATGGCTTGCCATCGTTAGAGGGGACGTAGAGATCGCTTCGGCTGTAGATGTAACTCAAATAATGGAAAACTGTAACAGAGAAGAGGGCTAGTGCAGGAATGGCGGTGCAGGTGTATGGAGTTCCAGAATGCCGCGATATATGCAGGGATGGGTTCAGTGGACCCGACAGAATGGTGGTGCATTGCAATGATGAACATCGTGCGGCTGAACATAATCAGTATTCCTGACGATGGGACGTCCAAGCTATCACATCCGTTCGTCTGACGCTTTCCCACCATACTGCTTGCATGATATGTACTCCCGCCAAATTGACCCCCAACAGCTCATCTCTCACACATGCTATTTATAGACACTACGTGCCACATTTCTATGATAAAAAAGTCTATCATTTGCCTTCCTCTACGACGCAATGGAACATCTCCCTACAAGATGTGCATTTGGAGATCAAAGTTTTGTTCTTTTCATAGGGAGGGACATGGAATTGGCGTACATACATGCCAGTATTTCCAAAAGGTTGGGTGTAAACATGCAGGAGAACATGCTGAAGTATCTTCTCCCATTGATGGCCACGTTGAATAGGTGGCTGCATGACGATGGGGATGTCCAAGCTATGTTTGATCTTCACAAATGTCAAGGAACATCATTCATAAATCTACAAATTCATGTGGTGGACCTCTCGTTGCCTCAGTACGCATGCTAGTCGTCAGTCAGGTGATCCACCACCACTTGACAGTAAATACTCCATGCATTCTTCACCAGCCTTCATGTTATCCCATGCATTCTTCAACGCCTTCATGTTATTACATGCATCATGTACGTATGTATGTACATTTTTTACAGAAGTACTTCAAACACGCATGACGCTTCTTTGGAAACCAGAACCGTCCCACTTACAGGAAGCAGTCTGGAATTGTACGACGACCAACGAAAAGGAGTGGAGGTGAAGTACCAGTCTTGACGTAATATTGTCTAGTAGATAACATTCAGTAGAAAAGCCTTCATAAGCAAAGAGGAATTGCAGATGGAATGACAAATTACGCGATCACATGAGGATTTAATTGTAAAATTTGAAGAAACGACTTTATACGATTAACTGTACGGTGCAATGTAGATGTTTGCCCATGGCGCCTTCATGCGTCCGTCATTCGTGAAGGTCGAGAATTTGGCAATCAGAGTTTGAACAACATACACAGCTGTGGTGTGCATTATGAGCGATGGTAATCCTAGGACATCTAAGAAGTGGGTTGCAAATGTTGTGAAGGGGAAACTAGTTGATAAACCCACTTATAGAGCAAGTGAATGATGAGAGCAACATCGAGATTATGGTATCTCCATCCCTTATCATCTGGTATGCCATGATTTTAATTCTAACACATCACGACCTCTACGTAATGTATACAACGATAACGTAAGTTTCTGACACTTGTATTGTAACAACTATAATCATATACTATAAGGGTCCATATTGTAACACCTGTACTCATTACAAAGTATACTGTAACAATCTATGCAGGCCACTGTATCAACAACAGTATAATTTGTAAGGTATGACAAGTCCTGTAACAATCTGTAAATAGTCGTAAATAGCACCCTATAAATTCATTTAACATACCATTATCATCATATCAATAGGCATGGTGGGGCAAAGAAGTTACTGTTAGTTCTCTATATGGAGATTCAGAACAAGCTACATATGTGGCACTGGTACCGAACGTGCATTACAGTCAAACCAACCCTGATCGGTTTTGTCTCTAGAATTGGACCCGGAAGACACAACTTTTCAAACGCTTTTTCAATGCTTCCAGGCATCTGCATATGGGTTCGAAGTTGGTTGCCGACCTATACCTTTTTGGATGGAACTCATATCAAACAACATAGAGTACAAGGGGTTATACTTGTAGAAGTGCCTAAACGGTAACAATGAGCTATTCACTGTAGTGTACTCCATCACATCAAATTCGGAAATATATGACAATTGGGTCTGGTTTCTACAAATTTAAAAAAGGCATTACTCTCAGATAGAAGGATCGCCTTCCTATCAGAAAGGGGGAAAGCTGAAGGAAGCAATTCCTGACATATTTATAAATGATCATCACGCCTACTACTGCGCCAGCACATCATGTAGAATTTCACGACCAATGTGCAGGAAATATGCCGCCCCTTTCAAGAAATTACTTAGAAAATCCTCCAGCGCAATTGCCTATAATGTTATTGAACAAGAGTACCAAGACACAATGATCGCAATGGAGCTTAATTCTGCTGATGCCAAAGAATGGGTTCTCCGAAATGATGTCGACCACTGGTCCCATGCTCGTTTCCTGGAACAAGGTTCGCCTCTTCAATTACATAAGCGATATGTTCTATTACATTCCGCCACTTATGTTCTTACAGTTAGACGTTGGCATGTCTTATAGTAGAGATATAAGCTATACAGTAAACATTATCTTACAGTTACAGATATAAGCTATTACATACTGTTAAATGTGGTTACAGTATGTAGTGAACACGTGTTACAGATATATGATGTTAAACTAATTTCCTTTACTTGTCTCACAGGTCCGGAAGGCGTTGGCATGTCTTATAGTAACAGATATAAGCTATTACAGTAGCATTATCTTACAGTTACAGATATAAGCTATTACAGAACGTGTTAAATGTGGTTACAGTATGTAGTGAACACGTGTTACAGATATATGATGTTAAACTAATTCTCCTTTACATTGTCTTACAGGTCCCTGAACAAAGGTTCTCCTCTTCAATTACACAAGCGATATTTTCTATTACATTCTGCCATTTATGTTCTTACAGTTAGGCGTTGGCATGTCTTATAGTAACATATATAAGCTATTATAGTAAGCATTATCTTACAGTTACAGATATAAGCTATTACCAGAACGTGTTAAATGTGGTTACAGTATGTAGTGAACACGTGTACAGATATCGATGTTAAACTAATTTCCTTAACATTGTCTCACAGGTTTGGCGAGTTATACTCTAATTTGCAGAGTCATCAACAATTGGATACCATGATGTGCGCGAGTCTACCAATACTACAGATGGTTGACAAAAATGAGTTCAAATGATGGAAATGGCTGCAAAGAGGAAATTGATGCAGCCTTGTGGGATCTCCATACTGTCCGAAAGTATAAAAAAATCATCGAAAAAATCCTTCAAGAAGAAGAAGCTAGCAATCCTCATTCAGACGGAATCAAATTTGAGGTTATTGAAAGTATGAAGACGTACGCCGTAGACCTCCATCAACAAACATGATCCTGTGGACACTGGCAACTTGTCAAGATTCCTTGCAAGCATGCATGCGCAGCATTGCCAGTAACAAGGAGGCCGTTTCTCAATATGATTCAACATTTTACAGCACAGA
>JACBKR010003090.1:0-31001 GCA_014218235.1 Colocasia esculenta
GAGAGAGTCTGTGGACTTAGAAAAATTTCTGAGATGGAGGTAAGACCTAAAGTATCTGAATGAATTTTGGATATGTAATTTTTATCTTTGTAGAAAATTTATTTTAAAGAGTAGAATGTTTATTTAAAGAGTTTTGTCATAGCAAAAACAATAGATATTTTAATTTAAGAAAATTCATAAATTCCTTATGGTAGTTGCTCAACATTTCGATTGACAAAGATTAAACAAAAGTGTTTACTATTCGATTGATGAAAATCAATCAAAGTGCAATTTACTCTTTACATGACCAATTACTATATCTCTCCTTGCTATACATGTCACTTGTTACTGCTCGACAATTCGTTACTTGCTATTGTTGTTATCGTTTCTATCGTGACTTGACATTAATCATCGTGCTATTACTTTCTCGACTTTACATGACTCGCTCTATCATTAGTTACTCTATCCTTTAAAAATTAATCATTTAAGCCACTTGACTATTGAGATTTAAGTCCTACTGGGCGTTATCGCTCACCCTTCGTTATTTGTTATTGTGTCTCAGTAAGTCGGACAATGACATTACACACATCAATAGGACAAGACCAGAGTGATGACGACTGGAGTCAGTTGATGAAGTTACCCTAGTACCCTGGAGTCTAATAGTTATTCTTTAGATTTCTTTTTATGTAGTGATGTCCAATGAGCCTTGTGCATGGCTCCGAATTAGTGGTTGTAATAGTCTTAGTGATTTTATAATAAATTGAGAGTTATTCTAATTATTTCATTAGATCTCTGATGTTTGCGTCTGTATGCGCAATTTACATTACCATACTTGTTGCTCAGTTTCCCTCTGATTTATATTCCGCTGCTAACTTGGAGGGGCGTGATAATATGCATTTTACCATTCAGAAAATTATAATAGTTTGCACAGTGATATAAAAATCCCAAAATTGATAGTAAATTATCTGCTCATACATACCACGCACATGCAAAATTTCATGATTTTCTGAGCTCTGTAAATATTTTTCATGATTAGTCTTCGTAAATCTGAACTACTAACATGGTATAACAGTGATAGAATCATGCAGTTACCATGTAAAACTTTCATACAGCAGGTCTGTAGTTTTATCTAATAGCATTACAGTTCCTAACTACAACATTACCACATGAATCATACTCATTCTTTTTCATTTCTCTCTTTTACTAATTCAAATAAAATCCCAAAGGAACAATCACATATAGCCCATACTTCATTGCAATGACCTGTCCATAGTATAACACACTGAATCACATAATATAACTTGGCCGAAACATCCTACATCATGAATCACAGTTGAAGAAATATGATCAGATTTCAGAAAAACACAGCACTGATAAATGTAGCGGCCAATATGTGGCGTTTACACTGAGTCAACGTCCACATCTTGTCGTTAATATCATAGATGACGGCACATAGCGCCGTTAACATATATAGACGTCCAAAATAATGTCGTTTACAAGAAATCAACGGCAGTTGATGCTGTCGTTTACATAAACTAAACGGCAGTCGATATGGATGTTAGTTCATTCGTCTAGAAAACACAGAACTTCACATAAAATAACAGAACTTACACCCTCTTCCCGCATGCTATTTAGATGGTTTAAAATCTGTAACAATATTAAAACTAAATAATACACTATCCTAAACCGATCCCCTGTCACTTGCCTCTAACCCTCCTAGTGGGTGGACCATTAGGGATTTGAAGACGCCCGCCTTGGCAATAAGGCAGTCCTCCTCTCCGACCTCAATCACCGAAAAACCACTTCTAGCTCAGCTCCCCCGCTTGGAGAAGCTTCTAACCTCGATGCTTGATGATCCTCCTTGGTCCACATGCTTTAGATTGCCCCGAACAAAGCTCTGGAACTTTCTCTCGGCCTGCCTTTTCTCTCTTCAAACCAGTGCAAAAATTTTCCCCAAGGCCAAAACCGGTTCTTATAAGGATCCCTATGCCTAGCCCAAACCTAATCCTAGCCATTGGACTAGAAATGCACAAAATCCCCCTCTTAAATGCATGGAAACGACTGACAATCTCTCGCCCAGAATGGTAACACAAAAACATGCAAGTCAAGTTACGTCAACCCATGTTGCCATCGACCATGATGTAACGTCCATCGATCCGATTGTTCACTAACTTGCCCGAAAAACCAAATATTCTAGAAAATAACAAACAGAAACGGCAAACGATCATGTCGCTATAGTAGTCAACGTCAGAAGATGTTGACCGCCAAGTTCAACAACAGAACAACATACAACTTAATACAGAAAACTTACACATTGCATTATTTATTCACTAAAAATCCAGGTACTTGTCACGCCCCGACGCGGAATATCGGAATGGGAGGCAGTTGCAAGTAAACAGGTACCGGCGAGTACTAAACATCAAACCATTGCACAATGAATAATACTAAAGAAACTTCTTCTGATTAATAATTTTCAATGTCTAGTTACAACCATTAATATCAGAGCCAATCCATAGGGCCCCATTACATTGAAATATAAATAAAAGACAAAACTCAACTTCTATCATAACTACTATAACTCTAACATAGTATGAAGACACTAGGGTACTCATAACATCACTCCTGGTCGTTCCCGTCTTCTTGAGTGTATGTGTCATCCTCGATCTCTCCTGAGAACACAACAACAAATAACGTAGGGTGAGCGATAACACCCAGTAGGACTTAAATCTCAATAGTCAAGCAGGCTTTAAATGATTAATGTATTAAAAGGCAGAGTAACTAATGATAGAGCGAGAAAGTCAAGTAAAAGATAGCAGGATAGCACGTGAAGGAAATAGCCAACATTCTAAATATAGCATAAGTGTCGAGTACAACACAAAATAGCAAGATGGCCATAGCACAAATAGCACAGTATATCAATAGCACAACGAGTATAGTATCGCACATTGTTGTCAACAGACAACGAAAGAATATAGCACTTTGATTGTCATTTAAATAGTCGAGATAGATAGCACTCGAGTGTAATACCAACACTCTGATCATTTAACTCCCATGGCACTAGCACTTTCGGGCGCACATCCCAGGACTAGATCGGGCCTTTATATATTGCCAGACATTGGTTATATTGTTTATCGTTAGACAATCAGTCAATGGACAATAGAGAGTACCAAGAAATAGATGAGAGTACTAGATGAATAGACGAGATAGTAGAGTGAACGTGAATAGACGAGCGAGTAGAGTATAGATGAGAACTAGTGGTCAATTGCACATGAAACGTCGAGTAACGAGCGATAGTAACAGCTGCACAACACGCACGTTCGGTGTTGGCAGTCAGGTGGAATACACAACCCTTCCACTGGCCATGTTATGCACAGGTCCAAAGGTCCAACGTGATTCAAGATAACATTGATCTTCTAATAGTCGTTTGGATCATGTTGATCCCTAAAGGGTATCATAGGTGTTAGGATACAACCAGCTCGTCACCATGTGGGAATCTAGGACAGAGGAGACCTACGGAGGCTTGAACAAGGTTCACTAGTCCCGCAGAAGGAATATCCGACGGAGAGTTCGTCCAAGTCAAGAGAGATTGTGTATATAGAAACAAGTGCCCGACGTTCTAAAGGAATTCTAGAACAGTGGAGCGTCGATAATGGTATTCCCAAAACAATGCGAGAAACGAAGACAGTCTTATTTAAATTAGGGAAATTTAATTACATAAATCACTAGATGTATTATGATATATTTACATGCCAAGTTTGGCCATATTTGGATGGTTCAAAGTGTGTGCAAGCGTTATGAGAAAATCATGGATATAGATCATGTGATTAACTTAAATTAATTAAAATATATTCATAATTACAACTTCATTTTTCTGGGTACAAGACATGTAATAGGACACGGGGTGACTGTATAACAATAAAACTTGCAAAAAAGGTGGGTTTTCATGCAAAAGTTGAGATCGCGACGGACCCTTGTAGGGTCACGAGGGTCAACTGAGAACGCGACATGGCCTTGTACAGATCGCGACGACCTTGTCAGTTAGGGCAGGCAGATCGCGACGGGTCGCTTGAAGGTCTGACGGGCTCGTCAGATCGCGACGAGGTTCCTGTCGCGATCAGATCACGACGGGAGATGCTGTCGCAACAGCCCTGAGAACGCGGCCTATCAGGCCGTCGTGTTTTCAAGTCTTGTGCCTGAGGTCCAACAGGGAAAAGACATGCCTTGGATTGCGGACCAAACTTACCCTATTTTGACATAGAGTCGTTCAGAAAATCATAACTATTCGTGTAGTCGATGAAAATCCTGAAACTAGTTGCAATTAACTAGACTTACATGGGTACTTACAATAATTAGGAATTTGAAAACAAACATGGTATCGACATGTTTTAATCAAGTCAAACATGGAATAGAATACTATGAATAGTTGAGATGCAAGAATTAATTCACAAGGCATGGTGGGATAAATTTAGGGATTTTAGGGGCAAAAGATGCCTAACATGCAGCAGTATCCCCAACAAAAATTTCGTGGCATGGGTTTTGAGCGTACAAGGAGATCAAGATTTAAAAGAGGGTTCGGGGTCATGAAGTTCACAGAACATTGAAAATTAAGAACAAAAGATTGATTGAACGAAAAATTATGAAACAAAAGGGTTTTGTTCCTGATGCTTGGAACAACCTACAGTCGATATTTCATTAATTTGGCTCTGAGAATGCTACCTTTGATTGTTTTCCTCTTCTAGGGCTAGAACTTGAAGAACGGGGTTGAGAGCTCTGAGAAGTCTTCTTCTCCCCCGAATTCTTCTCTTCCTTGCCTCTCCTCCTGTTCAGAAACCCTTGGCAACGAGCTAGGGCCGGCCATGGAGCTTTAAGCGAGTATTTATGTCTCTCCCTTTCTATTTCCTAATAGGACTCGAACTCCTATTTAATTCTGAGATTTCATATTTCTCTCCTCTTTCTAAGCATGCCAACTCCAATTTGGGTTAGGTTGGGACCCAATTCGTGCCACCCTATTAGGGAGGTTTAGGAATCCAAATCCAACCCAAACTTTTTATTTAATGCATTAATATCTCTTTCTATTTAATATAATTAAGTTCGAATTTAGGGTATTTTCCTATTAATCCCTTTAAAATCCTTATTTTGACCCATAAATTTTAATGGGTCCATTTAACAAAGCCCATTACTTCTTTCCATTTAATGGGTTTTATTTAATTCTCTTTTATTTGATTTTCTAATTACTTTTATTTTTATTATCATTAATTTTTTATTTTTTAAAAATCCAAGTTTAAAGCTACATCCTCCCCCCTTAAAAGAATTGGTCCCAAAGTCATATGATCATCTAGGAGAAATGTCTTACCGAAAACTCGGGGTAGTTCTGTCTGATGGTTCCTTCCAGTTCCCAGGTGGCTTTCTTCCACTCCGCGGTTATTCTATAAGACTTTAACCACGTGAATGGATGGTTCCTGAGCTGTTGTACCTCCGTTATAGTATCTTGACTGACTTCTCTTCATATGTCACATCCTTGTTCACTACCAGCTTCTCATGGCGAATGATGTGTGTAGGATCATATATATATTCCTGAGCATGGAGACATGGAACACTGTGTACGCATGTCAATTCCGGTGGCAACGCTAGTCGGTACGCAACCTCGCCAACCCTTTCGAGTACTTCAAAAGGACCGATGAATCTGGACTAAGCTTTCCTTTTACACCAAATTTTTGGATGCCACGAGTAGGTGACACCTTTAGAATACATGATCACCAACTTGAAATTCTAAGTTTCGCCTTCTTTTGCCGGCATAGCTCTTTTGTCTAGACTATGTAGTCTTAAGCCGGTCTCTAATCACCTGAATGTCCTTTGTTGTTCATTGTACCATTGTTGTTCTCCCACCTCATCCAGCATGCAGGAGATCTACAATTTATTCTGTAGAGAGCTTCGAACGGCGCCATCTTAATACCCCCCTGGTAACTGTTGTTATAGGCGAACTCAATAAGGGATAGGTGCTCGTTCCAATATCCTTGGAAGTCTATAGTGCAAGCTCTCAACATGTCTTCCACTATTTGGTGGTTCTTTCAGTTTGCCCATCAGTTTGTGGATGAAAGGCGGTACTAAAAAATTGAGCTTATACCAAGCGCACCTTGCAGTCCCTTCCAGAAGTGAGATGTGTAACCTCGGATCTTGATCCAAGACAATAGATGATGGAACACCATGTAGTCTTACAATCTTTTTTGGACATATAAGGTAGCTAGTACCTCTCCACTGACCACTTACTCTTTATAGGCAGAAAGTGGGCGGATTTTGTTAGTCGGTCCACAATGACCATATGGCGTCGAGTCCATCACGAGTCTTGGGTAAACCCATGATGAAGTCTAAGCCAATGCTTTCCCATTTCCATTCCGGAATATCTAGCGGTCTGAGTACACCAGTAGGCGCAGGTGTTCCGCTTTACTTGTTGGCAAGTAAGGCAGTGAGCAGCATGCTCGGCTACCTCTCTCTTCATGTTCGGCGGCCACCAAAATGTTCTTTTCATGTCTTGATACATTTTGGTACCTCCAGGATGAATAGTGTACTTTGTCATGTGAGCTTCATCCATTAATCTTCTCTTCAATTCTTCATTGTCGGGGACGCATGTCCTTCCTTGAAATACTAGCCTTCCATCTTCGGTCATAGCAAAGTCTGTCTTTCGACTAAGGTTTCCTGATGTGAACCAATAATGGATCCTATCTTGTTGAGCTTTGATCTCTTCCAGCAAGTCAGATTGAATCTTGATATTGGCAACCAAGACTCGATCATCCCTATGTTCAATATTTAGGTCTAACCTTGCAAATTGTTCAAGTATTGCATCTCGCTAAGGACTAGACTTGAAACAGATGCCATCGGCTTTCTACTAGGAGCATCACCATGGCGTTGCCCTTGCTTGGATGGTATTGGATGTTGAAGTCAAAATCTTTTAGGTATTCTAGCCATCTTCTCTGTCTCATTTGAGTTCCTTCTGAGAGAATAAGTACTTCAGGCTTTTACGGTTTTAGTAGATAGTGAACTTTTCACCATACAGTAATGTCTCTAGATCTTCAATGCGAAGACCATGGCAGCCAACTCAAGATCATGCACGGGGTAGTTGACTTCATGAGTCTCAGTTGTCGAGAAGAGTAGGCGATTCTCCTTTTGCATCAGTACACACCCTAGCCCAATTCCCGAGGCATCGGTGTAGACAGAGAAACTTCTCCCTCTTCTGGTAGAGCGAGAATAGGTGTTGAGGTAAGGAAATCTTAAGAGTTTGGAAATTTCTCACACTCTTTACTCCAGGAGTATGGACTCTCCTTTCATGTCAGTCGTGTGAGAGGAACGACAATCTTAGAGAAGTCCTTGATGAACCGCCTGTAGTAACAGCTAGTCCTAGGAAGCTTCTGATTTTGGTGACGTTGGTTGGTCTCTCCCAATTGAGTACAACTTCGACTTTGGAGGGATCAACGGAGATGCCATCCTTTGAGATGACATGGCCAAGAAGGACACTTCTTCGAGCCAGAATTCGCACTTGCTAAGCTTTGCGTACAGTTTATTGTCTCACAAGACTTGCAATGAAATCTTTAGGTGTTCTCATGCTCTGCCTTCCTGATCTTGGAATATATGAGGATATCGTAGATGAAGACGACCACGAACTTGTGAAGGTATAGCCGATATATACAGTTCATGAGTTGCATAAAGCTGCAGGAGCATTGGTTAGACAAAAAGACATAACGACGAATTCATAATGTCCATACCTACTCCTGAAAGTCGTTTTGAAGATATTATCATCCTTGATCCTCATTTGGTGATAGCTAGATCAAAGATCGATCTTGGAGAAATATTGAGCTCCGGATATCTGGTCAAAAAGTTCATCGACCCTGGGTAGTGGGTACTTGTTCTTGATGGTGAGCTGATTGAGTTGACGATAGTCGATGCATAGCCTCATCGATCCATCTTTCTTCTTAACGAATAGCATAGGTGCTCCCCATGGGGAAGTACTTGGCTTGATGAACCCCTTTTCTAATAGCTCCATCAGTTGTGCCTCAGTTCTTTGAGCTCGGTAGGTGACATCGGGTACGGTTGTCGTGATACCGGGGTGGCTCGAGGGATTAATTCAATGGCGAAGTTGACATCTCGTTCCGGGGGAATCCCTGGCAGATCTTTAGGAAACCATCGGGGTAATCCTGGACTATGTGGATGTTTTCTATCTTAGAACCCCTTCTTTTCAACTACTACGGCCACAAGGAAAGCAAAATAACCTTTCCTTATCTGTTGTGGCTTTTATGGCAGAGATTAGAGACATTCGTCTCTTATGTCTAATCCCAGAGAATGCCAATTTAGGAAAGTCACTAAAGATAACTTCCCTTTCTTACAGTCGACACTTGCCCCATATGTGGACAACCAGTCGGCTCGCAAAATTACATCATAGCCTTCCATGGGCATACACCAGGTCGGCTTTTAGATTAGGGTCTCCGATCATTACGTCGGCAGATGGAAAGTATTTGTTCAATTTCTCCTTT
The DNA here is from genome assembly GCA_014218235.1 of Colocasia esculenta. Classification (NCBI taxonomy): domain Eukaryota; kingdom Viridiplantae; phylum Streptophyta; class Magnoliopsida; order Alismatales; family Araceae; genus Colocasia; species Colocasia esculenta. Next base: position 8,502 of record JACBKR010003090.1, read on the forward strand.
TCCCCTAGTGGAGTTGTGACAGAGAACTCACAACCCATGGATATAGGTTTTGCAGTTAGGGTATCAGCAAAGTGTTGAGATATAAATGAATGAGTTGCTCCAGTATCAAATAAGACAAATGTGATAGGAGGAAAACTTGTTGAGTACCTTCTACCACGCCACCGTCCGTAGCGGGTTCCTCATCATGTAGGGCTTGCAGTCTTCCCTGTTTCATAGGCACATTAGGGCACCTCTCATGTTCTTCAGTAGCGGGCACTCGTGAATGAGGTCCTCATGACTTCCGCAGCGCAGACATGCGCTGACTTTCCTCTAGCATTCGTCAGCAGTGTGACCTAGCTTGTCACAATGCTTGCAGTTGCTTTTGGCTAGAGTGTTGGGGACCTTGGGTTTTCTTTCTTGGCTGGACCCCTCTGTGATGTTGAAGGGACGATTCTTGCTAGTGTTCGGCTTGGTAGATGAGGGCCCAGAAGTCATTTCCTTCTTTAAAACTTCCCTTTGATACAGTCAGTGAAGTCCATAGCATCTTCCAGCAGCTGAGCTTTCTTTACCATCTCGGCATAGGTCTGGATGTCGAGAGGTGCCAATTGGGTAATGTATTGAGGCTTAAGGCCGTTAAGAAAGTGCCTAGCCTTCATTCTCTCTATGTTCACCAGGTGTTCTACATACCTTGCCAATCTAGAAAATTGGACCTCATACTCGGCCACTGTCAGACTCCTCTATTTAAGAGCAGCAAATTCTGCAGCCTTCCTTTCTTGCACACGCTCATAGAAGTATTTGGAATTGAAGGCTACTTTGAATTCGGCCCAAGTGAACTGACCATTCGCTCGGGTCTCTTCCACAGACTCCCACCAAGCGCGGGCGTCCTTCTCAAGTGAAAGGTGGCCAGTAGCAGCTTATCCCCCGCTGCACATTGCATGACATGGAAGATTCTTTCCATTTTTTTAGCCAGTGTTCTGTTTCATCCGGATCCGTGGATCCACTGAACTTAGGTGGGTTCAGACTCCGGAAGTTACGATGCAGGTCACCTGCACCACCATGATTGCCACCTCCTTGGGTAGCTTGCACAATGCGCGTGTTAGTTCTTGGATGGTCTAATGCATAGCCATCATTTGAGCACGTTCAACAGTCATCTTTGTTGATTAGTTCCTACAAAATAATATTTATTGTCATGATATTGATGTGAAATTTAATTTGTGCGTGTGTGAGTTTATTTTATCTAGTTACCTATGGCTCTAACCACAACTCACATAGGTAGGATAATTGACTCTAGTCGAGGCTGGTGAACCTAGATCATCCTATACTTAAGAATAACCTTGGCTCTGATACTACAAAATTGTCACGCCCCGACGCGGAATATCGAAACGCGAGGCAGTTGCAAATAAATGGGTACAGAGTGAGTACTAGACATCAAATCAATAAAAAATGATTAATACTAAAGAAAATTCTTCTCATTAATACTTTCAATGTCTAGTTACAACCACTAATATTAGAGCTAATCTATAGGCTCAATTACATTGAATAAAAAATAAAAGATAAAACTCAAACTTCTAACATAACTACTATAACTCTAACATAGTACGAAGCCACTAGGGTACTCATAACATCACTCCTGGTCGTCCCCTCTTCTTGAGTGTATGTGTCATCCTCGGTCTCTCCTGAGAACACAACGACAAATAACGCAGGGTGAGCGATAACGCCTAGTAGGACTTAAATCTCAAAGTCAAGCAGACTTTAAATGATTAATGTATTAAAAGTTGAGTAACTAATGATAGAGCGAGAGAGTCAAGTAAAAGATAGAAGGATAACACGTGAATCAAATAGCACAACTTTCCAAATATAGCACAGTGTCGAGTATAGCACAAAATAGCAAGATTGCCATAGCATAAATAACACAAGTATATCAATAGCACAATGAGTATAGTATAGCACTTTGTTGTCAACGGACAACGACAGAATATAGCACTTTTGATTGTCATTTAGATAGTCGAGATAGATAGCACTCGAGTGTAATGCCAAACACTCTGATCATTTAACTCCCATGGGCACTAGCACTTTTGGGCGCACATCCCAGGACCAGATCGGGCCCTTTATATATTGCCAAGCATTGGTTATATTGTTTATCTTTAGACAATAAGTCAATGGCCAATAGAGAGTACCAAGAAATAGTTGAGAGTACTAGATGAATAGACGAGATAGTAGAGTGAACATGAATAGATGAGCGAGTAGAGTATAGATGAGAACTAGTGTAAGGCCCTCGAATTTATTGCATTATTGTAATACATGTAAATCATCATGTTGTACATGAACATATGTATGTATCTACGCATGTATTAATAAGTATACTTATGTGTGTATGTGTACAATTTAAGTATAAATAATGTATGTATTGCTTGATGGAGTGTGTGCACGATACCATAGATATTACATGTATAATACAAGATGTGCATGGTTTCTGCATGTTTTAGACTTCTGGTCGAAGGCCATATTGGCGTCAATATCATGACGTCGATGTGGTGTCAGCGTCAACTCCATGGACGCCAAAACTAATCCAGCGTCCAACGATGTGGACGCCAACTTCTCTGACCTGCATGCGTTGCAGAGCCCAGAATTCCGGGAGCAAGCTACCCCAACCATTGGGGACCTGTCCCAACGGTCTGAAAGGCCATCTTGTTACCCCTGCGTGACAAGAGAACCCCTCTTCTATATTCAGACCCATTTCTACAGCCCTAGCACTTCTTTTGCCCCTTTGCAAGAGAGGAAGGAGAGAAAACCTATTTTCGGACTGTGAGAAACCCCACTCTTTATAGCCCAAAATCCAAACTTCTGGAGCTTGATCCGGCACCTGCTGCTTCAAGGAGTTTGCTGGATCGACGAGGAAGGCCTCCCCGACCTCGGAACGCACTGGAGCTTGCTCAGGAACCCGGAGTAAAGCGTTTCTAAGAGCTTGGGATAGCCCAAGGAGAGCTTCACCGAGCCCTAGATCCGTCTGGTGAATTTTCTAGAGGCAAGTACCAACCATAGTGTTCATGTATGTGTCTAGGATAGTTTTATCATTTTTATACATTTCCTCTCGTGTCCTAGACCCCCACATTCACCTCATCTTTGGAGCTCGGGTCTGTGTCTGCACAGACCTGACATTAACGGAAATGTCCCTTGACGCCAAGATGATGATTAGTGTCCATCGATTATGCCGTTGACACTGAACTAGCGGCTAGAGATCGCCGCCAAGTTCATCTGAGCAGAACAGCAAGCTGTTCTGCCCTTCTATGTGGATAATTCGATATGTTTCACGATGAGGATATAATGTAATCTATTATGCTATGTATATTAGCTAATGTGATGGATGGAAATGTGAATGTACATTTATTTTGTGGATGGTAGAACTTATTTATATATTTAAAAGCATTGGAAGAATGTACATGTGTATGTGCTTACCATTTTCCTGATAATCCGTGGTAAAATCATGTTGCCCTAATTTCATTAGACCATGTGTTACAACTTGTCTATGCCCTGAGTTTCTGAAATTTTCCATGCTCTAATGTGTGTACAACCTTGTCTATGACCATCTATCAAATTTTCCCATTTTGGGGAAAACAAAAATCATGCGTAAGTCGCCATAAATCTTCTGTAAATTGTATGTTGGCCAATAAATTCAGGAATAAATTATGTGGTTCCATGCCTGTTAGGGTTCAGACAGTGAGTGGTTAAAATTGTGCTTGTGTTTAACTCCATGTTAAATCGAATTGCGGATAGCATGTGAAATTAATGTTAGATTTTCTGTAATTCTGTTTTAGCTCAGAAAAATCTAAAATTTTGCATGAGGGATCCTAAACCCGAAAATAGCTTGTGGTTAAAATTTCAGGTCATTTGGGCCAGTAGATGATACAATATGAATTTACCATGTGAAATTGTGAAACTAATGCATGCCGTTGTAAAATGATTTGTTTTGTGTATAGCCACCTGATTAGCACAATTTTCTAAGTGCTAAGATTCTGTAATTGTAGTGCCATGTTAGGAAAAATAGAGAAATGTGCATGTGAGTGAGAAAGTGAATGAAATGAGAATGATATGTGTAAACTTATGTGTTAAAAACGGTAAAAACGTGTAATGTGTAAATTGTGCCAAGTGTGACATTGCTTCCACAGAGGGCAGTGGAACCGTATCAGGGAAAAGTCCCCCTGAGAAGGTTCAATGTGTAAGTGACCCTAAGGGCATTAGGGGGAAATCCTGGAGGTGGACAAGTACCACTGGTTAGGGTGGAGACTTGTTCTCCTGGTCTGCGCAGTCCAAGAGTCGACATTGTATTGCCTAGATGGCGTCTATGTGATGTGATGTGTTGTGTCCTTCTTTGGTGGTTTGGACTATGTGTCACGGCACTAAATGTGAATGTGTAAATGTGTATGTGTTCATGTGAAAAATGTGAATGTGTACAATGTGTAAAAGTGTATGTGTAAAGTGTAAAATATGCGAATTGGAAATTGTGTAAAATGTGAAACCAAAATGTGAGGATGTGAGTGTGTAATCCATGTTAGGACAAATCTGAAACCATACTTAAACAGTAGCTTTACTATGTTATGATCATGTTATGTATGCAAAATGACTAGAATCCTGCTAGGGATAATTGTTAAGCATGTATAAACACTTTCATAATCGATTGTTCACGTGTTGTGATTTAATCGTGTTGTAGCTCTCATGTATTTGATTATGGTTACTTGAGCAGGTAAAGTCAACAAGCTAAAAGCATGTAAAATGGTCATGTATATGCGTAGTAATGTGTAGATTCCATGTTAGGTGTGTTTCCTTTCATGCATGTTCGGAAATTTATGTTAATGGCTTTCAAGTCTTAGTTGGTTAAAGGTAGAATTTATATGTGAGGAATGAATAGAAAGCATGTGATAGATGATTCTATTTCTGCAAATCTGAAAGCATAATCCATATGTTAATTGTAGATTCACCATGATAGGTTGAGAAATTAAATGTCAAGCATGCTACATGTTGTGTCTTATGAATGTGTATGCAAACCTACCATGATATGTGCATGTGCGGTATGTGTAGAATACTTGCTGAGTCTTTTAGACTCATTACTTGCTTCGGTGTACAGGTGTAGTTGGTAACGACACTCTTGCGGAGGAGGCGTTGGAGACCGACTCCGAGCGTGGAGATTAGACAGTTGGAGTGCTTGTGACATTTTGAGATTTTCATAGTATGTAATTGCAACATTGTATTAGAATTACTATGGAAAGGGAATGTATAAGTGTAGACATTTATGTTTTAAATTTTTAGAAATTTAATTATGTGGACTTTTAGTTCTTAATTGTTATCAATCATGTATGCTTAAATGTGGATGATGAATGAAATGAAGACAGTAGTCCTTTAGTTCTGCTACTCTGTTCTTATATTCATGTGTATCTCAGCTGAATGTGATTGTTGGGTAAATGTCCCACTGTGGCAACGCTCGCTATACCGACGTGGGTGGTATAACCATACCGGTATAATGAGAGTCGCTACAGAGATTGGTATCAGAGAGACCGGTTGAGATTGCACATGAATGTACCTAACTCATCTCTCATTGCATGCTAAGTATGTCCACATGTGTAAAATTGATTAATAATGAATGAAAAATGGATAAGAAAATGGTTAGGAAACTTAGTGACCTAGCTCTAATGGTGGCTGAAATTTTATTACAGCCATGGCTTCGAGAGGTAGGCGTGGCGGAGCGCCGGCCCGTGAGGACAAGCAGCGATGGACGAGCGGGCGGAACAGCAGGCCCCGGCACCGCCAGGTCCTGTACTTCCCCCACCGCCACCTATGGACTATGGAGTATTCATGCAAGTCTGGTGCAAGCCATGCAGACGCAGGCTCATACCCAGGCAGCACTCCAGGCTCAGTTGGAGGCTCAGGTTAGACCAATAAAATGAACTATTATCTGTTTTATTTGAATGTGTGATATTATATTGATTGTGTATTGCTTGATGTGTACTATAGTAGGCTCAAGTACCATCTCAGGACCATGGTGGACCTTCTACCATGGAGAGATTCAAGAGGATGTTGCCACCCTCTTTTAAGGGGGAGAGCGATCCGTTGTTGGCTGAAAGCTGGATGAGGGAGATAGAAAAGATCTTCCGAGCCATCAGGTGTGCAGAGGAGGACAAGGTTACATTGGCCACCTACATGCTACAGGTATGTGTTGATTTTGTATGATTGTATGTTTTGTTTAGTTAGACTGTTAGTCGGAGCTTACGAAGGTGTATTGCAGGAAAGAGCTGATGTATGGTGGGCTTCATTGCTGCCTACCCGATTTGAGGATGGAGCTATCGACGTTGCTTGGGACAAGTTTGTGAGGCTCTTTCGGGCCAAGTTCGTCCCCGAGCATGTGCAAGATCGGATGGAGCAGGAATTCCTATCTTTGGCTCAAGGCTCCATGACTCTGCTGGAATATGAGGAAAGATTTTTTGAACTCTCTAAATATGCACCTCATATCATGGCAGACGAGCGGAGGAAGACCAAGAAGTTCGTGATGGGACTCAAGCCATCACTGCGGACAAGACTCGTGGCATTTGACCACCGCACATTGGACGAGGCCCTCAGTGCTGCTTGTAGGCAGGAGGGAGAAATGGAGCAATACTTGGAAGAAAAGAAAGCAGAGGCTCACAGAGGCTCACAGATCGCGATTTTCTATTCATTCGGGTAACACTAAGATGTACCAAGATCTGAAGAGGTCATTTTGGTGGTCCGGCATGAAGAAGGATGTTGCGGATTATGTGTCTAGATGTCTAGTGTGTCAGCAAGTGAAGGCCGAGCGACAGCGACCATCCGGCCTTATGCAAAGGATGGACATCCCAGTGTGGAAGTGGGAAGCTGTCACTATGGACTTTGTTTCGGGTTTGCCTCGATCTAGAAGGGGAAATGACTCGATTTGGGTAATTGTGGATAGATTCTCGAAGACTGCTCATTTCTTGCCAATGAAGAAGAAGTAGTTAGTAGAGAGTCTAGCTAGATTGTATGTTAGTGGTATCATTAGATTGCATGTGTGCCGAAGTCGATCATTTCGGATCGAGATCCGAGATTCACTTCGAGGTTATGGAAGGGTCTTCAGGATGCTTTACGTTCGGAGCTAACGCTCATTCGGCGTTTCATCCCCAAACTGATGGACAGTCCGAAAGGACTATCCAGATGCTCGAGGATATGTTGAGAGCGTGTGTTCTGGATTGGAAGGATGATTGGGAGCGCCATTTACTCTAGTGGAGTTCGCATACAACAACAGCTTTCATGCGAGTATTGGTATGGCTCCATTCGAGGCGTTATATGGTAGGCCTGCAGATCTCCGTGTGTTGGGAGGAGACTGGTGATAGGCAGTTGATCGGTGCGGAGTTAGTTCAGGAGACTTCGGATAAGGTCCAGCTTATCAGGAAGAGGCGTGTTGCGGCACAGGATAGGCAGAAGAGCTATGCCGAAAACAGGAGGAAGGATCTTGAGTTCGAGGTTGGCGATCATCTCTTCTTGAAGATATCGCCTACTCGAGGTGTTGTCAGATTTGGCAGGCATAGTAAGTTGAGCCCTAGGTTCATTGGCCCATATGAGATTCTCAGACGTTTGGGCAGCGTGGCATATGAGCTAGCATTACCCCCATCTTGGCTAGTGTTCACCCTCTATTCCACGTATCTATGCTCAGGAAGTATGTCTGAGATCCGTCTCATGTGATTAGTCACGAGCCAGTGGAGATTCAGCCAGATCTTTCGTATGTCGAGCAACCAATAGCTATTCTTGATCAGAAGGTTCAGCATCTCTGGAACAAGATATGGCGTCGGTGAAAGTTCTATGGCGGAACTTCTCAGGAGAGGGGAGGCTACTGGGAGCTTGAGGATGCGATGAAGAAGAAGTATCCCCTTTTGTTTGAGTAGCGTCGTTCTAACTTTGAGGATGGAGTTTCTTTTAAGGGGGAGAGGGTGTAAGGCCCTCGAATTTTATTGCATTATTGTAATACATGTAAATCATTCATGTTGTATACGAACGATGTATGTATCTACGCATGTATTAATTAGTACTTATGTGTGTATGTGTACAATTTAAGTATAAATAATGTATGTATTGCTTGATGGTAGTGTGTGCACAATACCATATAGATATTACATGTATATATACAAGATGTGCATGGGTTTCGCTGCTTGTTTTAGACTTCTGGCCGAAGGCCATATTGGCGTCAATATCATGACGTCGATGTGGTGTCAGCGTCAACCCAATGACGCCAACACTAATCCCAGCGTCCAACGATGTGGACACCAACTTCTCTGACCTGCATGCGTTGCAGATCCCAGAATTCCGGGAGCAAGCTACCCCAACCATTGGGGAGCTGTCCCCAACAGTCTGAAAGGCCATCTTGTTACCCCTGCTTGACAAGAGAAACCTCTTCTATATTCAGACCCATTTCTACAGCCCTAGCACTTCTTTTGCCCCTTTGCAAGAGAGGAAGGAGAGAAAACCTATTTTCGGACTGTGAGAAACCCCTCTTTACAGCCCAAAATCCAACATCTGGAGCTTGATCCGGCCACCTGCTGCTTCAAGGAGTTTGCTGGATCGACGAGGAAGGCCTCCCCGACCTCGGAAGGCACTGGAGCTTGCTCAGGAACCGGAGTAAAGCGTTTCTAAGAGCTTCTTGGGACAGCCAAGGAGAGCTTCACCAAGCCCTAGATCCGTCTGGTGAATTTTCTAGAGGCAAGTACCCTACCCATAGTGTTCATGTATGTGTCTAGGATGGTTTACCATTTTTATACATTTTCCCTCGTGTCCTAGACCCCACATTCACCTCATCTTTGGAGCTCGGGTGGTGGTATGCACAGACCTGACATAACGGCAATGTCCCTTGACGCTAAGATGATGATTAGCGTCCATCGATTATGCCGTTGACACTGAACTAGCGGCCAGAGACCGCCGCCAAGTTCATCTGAGCAGAACAGCAAGCTGTTCTGCCCTTCTACGTGGATAATTTGATATGTTTCATGATGAGGATATAATGTAATCTCTTATATGCTATGTATATTAGCTAATGTGATGGATGGAAATGTGAATGTACATTTATTTTGTGGATGGTAGAACTTATTTATATATTAAAAGCATGTGGAAGAATGTTCATGTGTATGTGCTTAACATTTTCTAATAATCCGTGGTAAAATCATGTTGCCCTAATTTCATTAGACCATGTGTGTACAACCTTGTCTATGCCCTGAGTTTCTGAAATTTTCCATACTATATGATCTATCGAACTTTCCCATTTTGGGGAAAACAAAATCATGCGTAAGTCGCAATAAATCTTCTATAAATTGTTTGTTGGCCAATAAATTCAGGAATAATTCTGTGGTTCCATGCCTATTAGGGTTAGACAGTGAGTGTGTTAAAACTGTGCTTGTGTTTAACTCCATGTTAAATCGAATTGCGGATAGCATGTGAAATTAATGTTAGATTTTCTGTAATTCTGTTTTAGCTAAGAAAAACTGAAATTTTGCATGAGGGATCCTAAGCCCGAAAATAGCTTGTGGTTAAAATTTCAGGTCATTTGGACCAGTAGATGATACAATATGAATTCCCATGTGAAATTGTGAAACTAATGCATGCCGTTGTAAAATGATTTGTTTTGTGTATAGCCACCTGATTAACGCAATTTTCTGAGTGCTAAGATTCTGTAATTGTAGTGCCATGTTAGAAAAAATAGAGAAATGTGCATGTGAGTGAGAAACTGAATGAAATGAGAATGATATGTGTAAACTTATGTGTTAAAAACGGTAAAAACGTGTAATGTGTAAATTGTGCCAAGTGTGACATTGCTTCCACAGAGGGCAGTGGAACCGTATCAGGGAAAAGTCCCCCTGAGAAGGTTCAATGTGTAAGTGACCCTAAGGGCATTAGGGGGAAATCCTGGAGGTGGACAAATACCACTGGTTAGGATGGAGACTTGTTCTCTCGGTCTGTGCAGTCCAAGAGTTGCCATTGTATTGCCTAGATGGCGTCTATGTGCTGTGATGGTTGTGTCCTTCTTGGTGGTTTGGACTATGTGTCACGGCACTAAATGTGAATGTGTAAATGTGTATGTGTTCATGTGAAAAATATGAATGTGAACAATGTGTAAAGTGTATGTGAAAGTGTAAAATATGCGAATTGGAAATTGTGTAAAATGTGAAACCAAAATGTAGGAGGTGAGTGTGTATCCATGTTAGGACAAATCTGAAACCATGCTTAAACAATAGCTTTACTATGTTATGATCATGTTATGTATGCAAAATGAACTAGAATCCATGCTAGGGATAATTGTTAAGCATGTATAAACAACTTCCATAATTGATTGTTCATGTGTTGTGATTTAATCGTTGTTGTAGCTGTCATGTATTAGATTATGGTTACTTCAGCAGGTAAATCAGCAAGCTTAAAGCATGTAAAATGGTCATGTATATGCGTAGTAATGTGTAGATTCCATGTTAGGGTGTTTCCTTTCATGCATGTTCGGAATTTATGTTAATGGCTTTCATGTCTTAGTTGGTTAAAGGTAGAATTTATTATGTGAGGAATGAATAGAAAGCATGTGATAGGTGATTCTATTTCTGCAAATCTGAAAGCATAATCCATATGTTTAATTGTAGATTCACCATGATAGGTTGAGAAAAATTAAATGTCAAGCATGCTACATGTGGTGTCTTATGAATGTGTATGCAAAACACCATGATATGTGCATGTGCGGTATGTGTAGATTACTGCTGAGTCTTTTAGACTCATTACTTGCTTCGGCGTACAGGTGTACTTGGTGACGACACGCTTGCAGAGGAGGCGTTGGAGACTGACTCCGAGCATGGAGATTAGACAGTTGGAGTGCTGTAACATTTGAGATTTTCATAGTATGTAATTGCAAATTGTATTAGATTACTATGGAAAGGGAATGTATAAGTGTGGACATTTATGTTTTAAATTTTCAGCAATTTAATTATGTGGACTTTTAGTTCTTAATTGTTATCAAATCATGTATGTTTAATGTGGATGATGAATGAAATGAAGACAGTAGTCCTTTACTTCCGCTACTCTGTCTTATATCACGTGTATCTCAGCTGATTGTTATTGTTGGGTAAATGTCCCACTGTGGCACGCTCGCTATACCGACGTGGTTGGTATAACCGTACCGGTATAATGATTGTCGCTACAACTAGTGTCAATTGCACATGAAATGTCAAGTAACGAGCGATAGTAACAGTTGTACAACATGCGCATTCGGTGTTGGCAGTCAGGTGGAATTGTAAGACCCTCGAATTTCCGTCGCATTATTTGTGATTATGTGTGTATAATTGTGCTTGTGTATGTATGTACATATTTACGTACGCATTAATTAGTATAATTACGTGTGCATGTGTTCATATTAAGTATAAATAATGTATTGATTGCATGATGATAGTAGGGATACGATACCATATGTATATTGCATGTATATATGCATGGTATGCATGGTTTTCTGCATAATTTAGAGTTCTGGCCGAAGGCCATCTTGGCGTCAACCTCAAGTCGTTTAGGAGGTGTCAGCGTCCAGACATGGACGCCAACACTTATCCTGGCGTCCAGCGATGTGGACGCCAATCTCTTTGGCCTGCATGCGCAACAGAGCTGCAAGCTTCTGAAGCAAGGCAAGCCAGCCATTGGGGGTGTCCCCAACGGCTCTGAAGGCTGTCAAATCAGCCTGGTGAGTGGGAGAGAGGACTCTCCTACAGGTTAAACCTGAAATGGCCTCTCCCATCTTCTCCCTTCACCTTGCAAGAGGAGAAGAGGAAAGAGAAAAACCTTAGAGAGAAAAGCTGTGAGAAAACCTCATCTTAGCACCCAAAAATCTGACCCCTTAGAGGTTGATCCGGCCATCTTTCACGACAAGAAGGAAGCTGGAGCAAAGGAGAAGGCTTCCCCATCGACCCCTTGCTGTGGAGCTCATCCAAGAACCCGGAGGAAGGTGATCTTGGAGGCCCTTCTGCAACTTTCTTGGGACTGCCCAAGGAGGTCTTCACCAAGCCCTAGATCCCTTGGAGAAATTTTTTAAAGGCAAGTGACCTACCCGATGTCCCCTTATGAGTCTAGGTCGGTTTTATGATTTTTGATCATTTTCTCGAGTCCTAGACCCTCCCATTCACCCAATTTCAGAGCTCGGGTATGTGTTTCTGCACAGACCTAATTCGACGGCAAGGTCCCTGGACGCCCAGATCATGCTTGGCGTCCATCGACCATGCCACTAACCCTGAGTCAGCGGCCAGAGACCGCCGCCAAGTTCCTCAGGACAGAACAGTGAACTGTTCTGCCCTTCTTCTACTTAATTTCAATATGGTTTCCGTGATGAGGATATATGGTAAACCTTATACTCTATGTATATTGTTAATTGTGATGTGTGAATGAATGTGAGGTGTGATGGTGAATGTGGGAAATGGTACCCCTTGAACTTGTGAGCATGACTTATTGAGATTCTTGCAAATTAGATTTCATGATTAGAATTAGCATGAATGCCTTGGTTGGTCTGATCATGAAGGTTAGTGTGTAGTATGTGTTTTGCAAATTTTGGTAAATTATCAATGCTTGTGTAATTTGCTAATAAATCCGATTCGGTAGAATAAAATAAAAGCATGCAAGAATGGATGTGATGATTAATCTATAGATGTATGCTTTAGGGTAATTTCGTATTCTCAACTCATGTATATATATTAGTAGCCTCTGGTTAAAACAGTAAGTGGTAAATTGCAAGATGTGTTAAACCCCATGTTAAGTTAAATTGTGAATGGCATGCTAATTAGGTGTTTTATTTACTGTAAATTCCATGCAGCTCAGAAAAATCTGAAAAATTGAGGGTATAATCTTGAACCCGAAAACAGCATGTGGTTAAAATTTCAGGTCAATTGGATCAGTGAATAAAAAGTTATGTATTTTTCATGTGAATGTGACAATTTATGCATATTATCGTAATGTGATTAGTTATGGTCTAAAACCAACATGATTAGTGTGTTTACTGTGTGTTAAACTCTTGAAATTATTTAGTACCCTGTTAGGAAAAAAACAGAGATATTCATGTGAGTGAGAAATGAATGTGATGAAAAGTGTAAAATGTAAAACCATGTGTAAAATGGTAAATGTGTAATTGTGCCAATGTGACACTGCTTTCGTAGAGGGCAGTGGAGCTGTATCAGGGAAAAGTCCCCTGAGAAAGTTCAGTGTGTTAAGTGACCCTAAGGGCATTAGGGGGAAATCCTGGAGGTGGACAAGTACCACTGGTTAGGGTGGAGACTTGTTCTCCCGGTCTGCACAATCCAAGAGTCGCCATTGGAATGCCTAGATGGCGTTATGTGTAATGTGATGCGTATATGTCCTTCTTTGGTGGTTTGGACTATGTGTCACGGCACCTAAAATGTGTAATGTGGAAAGTGTAATGTGTATGTGTCCATGTGTAAATGTGTAAGTGACAATGTGAATATGTATGTGTAAAGTGAACCATGTGAAAGAGGGAATTCGTGTAAAGAAAATGTGAAACTCAAGATGTGAAAAATGTGTTATTGATATGTGAGACAAATCTGAAACCATGTGAATTCAGTAAATTCATGTTATTATCATCATGTTTAAATGTGCAAAGATGTCTAGAATCCATGTTAGGGATAATTAGTGAACACGGGCACAAGATAGCATGAATGGTGTTAACATGATATGTTTTATGCATTATTGTAGCTCTCATGCATAGGTTTTCAGTCATGAAACCATATGAAATCAGCAACCTAAAGCATGTGAAAAGGTTCATGTATGTGTTTAAAAACATGTAGGATCCATGCTAGTTGTGTTCCCCTTTCATGTATGTAAAATGTTCATGTTGGTAGCTCTCATGTTTAGTTTTTTTTAAGATTAGAGTTCCATGAGTAAATTGAATAGAGAGCATGTGATAGGTGAATTTTTATTCTTTGAAATCTGAAAGCATGATTCATGTATAAAATTGTAAAACTTTCATGATAGTTGAGACTTGAATTGACTAGCATGCTATGTGTGTAAATTGTAAATGTGCATGTAGAAACCACTAGGACTTGTAAGTGTATATCATGAGTAGTGTTGCTTGCTGAGTCCTTGGACTCACTCCTTGCTTCGGCGCACAGGTGTGTAGTTGGTGACGTGGCACCTTTGGGGAGGCAGCAGAGACAGACTCCGAGCGCGGAGATTAGCTAGCGTTGGAGTTTCTTTGATATGTGTATTCCATAAGTATGTAATTGAACATTGTATTAGAGTACTATGAAAAGATGTAAAAGTGTGGACATTTGTATTTCCATTTCAGCAATTTAAATTATGTGAACTCTTTAGTTCCTTTTATGTTAATTGCGAACTGCATGTATGTTTAATGTGGATGATGAATGAATGGAGACTGTTGTCTTTTACTTCCGCTACTCTGTGTATATTCGCGTGTATCTCAGCTGTTTGTATCGTTTGGGTAAATGTCCCACTGTGCAGCACTCGCTATACCGACGTGGGTTGGTATAACCGTACCAGTGTAACGAGGGCCGTCACACGAATACACAACCCTTCCACTGGCCATGTTACGCACAAGTCCAGAGGTCGGCGTGATTCAAGATAAGAGTGATCTTCTAATGGCCGTTTAGATCATGTTGATCCCTAAAGGGTATAGGTGTTAGGGTACAACCAACTCGTCGACCATGTGAGAATCCATGGATAGAGGAGACTTACGGAGGCCTTGAACAAGGATTCACTAGTCCGGCAGTAGGAATATCCGACGGGAAGTTCATCCACGTCAAGAGAGAGTGTGTATATAGAAACAAGTGCCCGACGTTCTAAAGGAATTCTAGAACAGTGGAGCGTCGATAACGGTATTCCCAAAACTACACGAGAAACGAAGACAAGTCTTATTTAAAGTAGGGCAATTTAATTACATAAATTACCAGATGTATTAGATATATTTACGCCAAGTTAGGCCACATTTGGATGGTTAAAGTGTGTACAAGTGTTTAGAGAAAATCATGGACAAGATAGTCATGTGATTAACTTGAATTAATTAAAATATATTGAATAATTACAACTTCGTTTTTCTGTGTACAAGACAGTTAATAGAGGACATGGGGTGACTGTATAACATTAAATCTTGCAAAAAGGTGGGTTTTCATGCAAAAAGATGATCGATCGCCGGACCCGTCAGATCGTGACGGGGTATCCTGTCGCGATCAGATCGCGATGGGCGATGCTGTTGCGACAGCCCTGAGAATGTGGCCTATCGGGCCGTCACGTTCTTAGGTCCTGCGCTGAGTCCAACAGGGAAAAAACATGCCTTGGATTGCGGACCAAACTTACCCTATTTTGACACAGGGTCGTTCAAAAAATCATAACTATTCGTGTAGTCGATGAAATCCTAAAACCAGTTGCAAATTAATATAGATGGGTACTTATAGTAATTAGGAATTGAAAACAAACTGGTATCGATAGGCTTTAATCAAGTCAAACATGGAGAATAGATTACTGTGAACAGTTGAGATGCAAGAATTAATTTGCAAGCAAGGTGGATGAAATTTAGGATTTTAGGGCACAAGACGCCTAACATGCATCAGTATCCCCAACACAAAATTTCATGGCATGGGGTTGAGCGTACAAGGCGATCAAGAATTTAGAAGAGGGTTCGGGGTCATGAAGTTCACAGAACTTTGAAAATTAAGAACAAAAGATGGAGTGAACGAAAAATTATGAAACAAAAGGGTTTTTGTTCCTGATGCTTGGAACAACCTACAATCGAAATTTCATTAATTTGGCTCGTGAGAATGCCTACCTTTGATCGTTTTCCTCTTCTAGGGCTAGAACTTGAAGAACGGGGTTGAGAGCTTTGAGAAGTTCTTCTCCCCACGAACTCTCCTCTTCCTTGGCCTCTCCTCCTGGTCCATAAACCCTTGGCAACAAGCTAGGGCCGGCCATGGAGGTTTAAGAGAGTATTTATGTCTCTTCCCTTTCTATTTCCTAATAGGACTCTAACTCCTATTTAATTCCGAGATTTCCTATTTCTCTCCTCTTTCTAAGCATGCCAACTCCAATTGGGTTAGGTTGGGACCCAAATTCATGCCAACCTAGTAGGGTTGGTTTAGGAATCCAAATCCAGCCGAAACTTCTATTTAATGCATTAAATATCTCTTTTCTATTTAAGTAATATTAAGTTACGAATTTAGGATATTTTCTTATTAATCCCCTTTTAAAAATCCTTATTTTGGCCCATAAATTTATAATGGGTCCATTTAACAAAGCCCATTACTTCTTTTCTTTTCTTTTTTTTTAATAAAACCGCCATTGGGTCAGCGACAGGCAGAGTGCACCCCCTCCCAGCAGGAGAAGATGTTCTCACTCCACCTGACGAGCACCAAAGGGGTAGATTTTATTCCCATAAAATAAGTGAGATAGCTTACACCCGACACCAGAGAGATCTCCACCATCAACCAAAGGAGAAACCAAGATAAATAATGAAGATCAAGGCTGTCTAAAACTAGGTAAGCCTAGCCGATCAACTAATAAGGCTCCTCGAACATTGAAAGGAAGCTCACTAAGCTCGGTGAAAACTAGACAGACTCATTAGTACATGCAAAGTTGGCTAACGAGTCAGCAACCTGGTTACCCTCCCTATAGGTATGCACCAATTTCGGTTTGAGGATACGGATCATGTCACAAATACCGCACCACCAAGGAAGTGCCCAATGAGGAGCTTGCCCAGCTGAGATAGCTCTAAGAATAACAGCGGAGTCAGAATATAATACCGAAATCGGATAATGTCGGTCCAAGGACAGCCGTAACCCATCATGAATAGCCCTTGACTCTGCCACAATACTACTTCCAATACCATACGAGAATGCAAAGGCACATAAAAGATTGCCTCTGGAGTCCCTGAGACAGCCGCCGCCCCCACTGATGCCTGGGTTGCCCTTCGATGCCCCATCCACATTAGACTGTAATTAGAGGACGGAGGAACCCACTTGACCAAAATTGGAGCCTTCCTGGTAGCCGACACCTGAAGTTGAAGGAGTGATGAATCTGAACATGATTAAAAGCTAGATCACCAATGAAATTGACGCCTTCCAAAATTCTGCGCACCGAAATCGTAATAGTTTGCTTGATGGAGTCCACAGTCCGGAAAAATCCCTCCATGCGAGCTGAACATCTGAACTTCCATATTTCCCACATCATGATAATGCAAGAGACAAAACCAGCAAAAAGAATGGGCGACTTCATACGGGTTGTAACAAGGACACTCCATAACCGGGTGGAAACGTGGTTACTCCAGTTTAAATGATTACTTAACAGAGGAGCAATCCATTTCCACAAGACGTGAGCAATCTCACTGTCAATAAATAAATGGTCCAAAGATTCCTGCATGTGCTAAGAATAGCAAACACATTTTGACACCATAGAGAAACCACAATCCATAATTCTGGAGTCAACAGGCACCGCCCTGTGAAGAAGCCTCCAACCGAAAAGTGCTGCCCGCGGGGGGATCAAATGATGCCACAGTTTCCACCATACATCACGAGGAACACCATGATCAGCAGCAATATGATATGCAGATTTAACAGAAAAAACTCCCCGACGACAAGGCGACCAGACAAATTTATCCGGCTTGTCTGAAAGAAGGCTCTTCACATAATGGGGTGTAACAGTCAAAGACTCCCATACGACATTACCCTCATCATTCACCATATCCTTAAGGGTAACATTAGGCTGCAGCACGCTGGCAGCGGAAGTCTGAAGAATGTGACGTAGAGGATGATGACCAAGCCAGATATCTTTAAAGAAGCGAACTGAGGAGCCATCGCCACCCGTCCATCTAATATTCGACTGAAGAACCTCCTGTGCTCGATAGAAAATTCTTTTGGGAATGCCCAGGGGAAAGGGTTGAGAACATCACTAAAATGCGAATGAGATAGAAATCTTTGCTTGGCATACCTGGACCAAAGGGAATCCCCATTCAAAATGTTCCAAATTTGTTTAGCCGCCATGGCAATTTGGAGAGAATCCAGATCCCTGAAATTTAAACCACCATGAACATACGGCTTTTGCAAAGAAGACCACGCCACCCAATGGCGTCTATGCAGTCCATCCGCACCCTGCCAAAAAAATTTGGCACAGATACGATTAACCTGGTGGCAGATGGCTTTGGGGATAGACAATGAGCTAGCCAAGTATACAGGAAGGCTCTGAAGCACAGAGCGGATAAGGACAGCTCGACCAACCTGTGAAAGATTTTCGAACGCCACCCTACGAGCTTACGAGTAACACTATCCACCAAGAATTTAAAATCGTGAACCTTTAATCTGCCAGCCTTCAAGGGAATGCCCAGATACTTGATCGAACCAGATTGGTGCTTATACCGGGTGACAGTAGATAGCCGGGATACAAGAGCAGCCTGCGCCTTTTCAGAGGTGTGGAAACAACTTTTTGCCGCATTAACCTGCTGCCCAGAGCTGAGCTCATACGACTCCAAAAACCTTAAAAGAGCTTTGACCCAAGAAATCTCCCCATTCATGAAAATAAGGTGTCATCAGCATATAATAGGTGGGACACCTGCAAACCCCCTCTAGGGCCACGGAAATACTTAATTTGTCCTTGAGAGAAAAGATTAGACAACCCCCTGCTGAGGACCTCGGATGCAAATTTAATGGTTTTATTTAATTCTCTTTTATTTGATTTTTTTAATTGCTTTTATTATTATTATTATTAAATTTTTTTATTTTTGAGAAATCCAGGTTTCTACAGTACTACACCCTCTCCCTCTTAAAATAATCTTCGTCCTTGAAGATAGAGTTAGAATACCCCCAAACAAAGACGGATATTGCTTCTTCATCCTTTTTTCAAGCTCCAAGTTGTTTCATCGCATGAGAAATTTCTCCATAAAACCTTCACAAAAGGAATGGACTTTGATCTCAACTCTTGCACCTTCCAATCCAGAATCTCTACAGGTTGCTCCGCACAGGATAAATCTAGATGAAACTGTAATGGCTCATAACTAATCACATAAGTAGGTGAAAGATGTGCGGAATTGCCTATTATGGAATCTAGAAGGGGGGTTGAATAGATTACTATCAATTAAAAATTCTATGACCTTCTTTTCAATGGACATACCGACTTATCGAAATCTCAAACAGATTTAGAATCAAACCAAGATGTGTGCTAATTGTAAGTAGAAGGAACAACAATTTATCTGGCATGTGAAGACCAACGTGCCTACCAATCATCTACGTAAAGCGTTCAAACCACAGACACGATGATTTAAGGTGGTTTGGAGTATACAACTTGTGTATCCTATGTCCACCGTCCACACACACACAGAAACAACTGCTTATGTGAGTTCCACACTACAACTCACACACACACATTGTCTGATGTGAACACACTATCAGAACAACATAAGCCACGTGAATCAAGCACAAGGAACGCTTGAATCACAATCAACACACAGAAGTATGAGAAATAGGAAAAGATAGGAGTTCTGAGATGAAAGAACAAATCCAGATGAAGAACTCTTGTCGTTGGTCGTTCAGAAGAACTCCAAGCTTCGTTTGAATGTAGATCAGTTGATGGAGAAGCTTGAGTCATGGATAGATTGGCTTCAACTCCACTCAGAAGATGGTTCTTCTTCGCTCTGTACGGAGGCTTGAAGCAGAGCAGCAAGGAGAAGCTTTCTCTCTTGAGTTTTGCTTAGGGTTTTGGTATTGTGGCTTCTTGCTGCGAAATTAGCTCTATATGATCTATATATATGGGTGTCCAAACATGGAGAGTCATGCTTAAAAGAATCACCCAAATATGGATCATATCCTGACCATCAGATCTTTCCAAAACTACGTATATCACAAGCCCTTCATAGCTGTCGACAACTACTTGTGATTTCTGGTTTCCAGAACACTTCAAGTTGCTGGAAGACTGGATCTGTCGATAGCCGACTTGCTGCTGTCGACAGCTACTGCAGAAAACTAATTTCCAGAAGTGCTGAGATTACTGGATGGTCTATCTGTCGACAAGGCTTTCATGGCTATTGATAGGTGTTAACTTGAACCCCTTTTCAAGATCTTTTGAGGTTGACTTTGGGTACTTATTTTGTATGCATCCACACCTACATAAGAAAACATTCTTAATGAGATATATTGAATACATATGTGATCATTTTTTGTACTTGGTTATGTCATTCATGTCTTTAGAAAATGGCATTGTACAAACATCAATTACAACATTCATTGAATTCACATCATCAAAAACATTTAATCTCATGTTAACCCAACATTCTCCCCCTTTTTTATGATGACAAAATTACAACTTATGCATTGATGTTTCTCCCCCTTTTGACAACATCCAAAAAGGCAAAATATGCACACATGGATAACAGAGAAGCAAAGGAACTGAGGCTTTCATTCATTGGTCATTCATTACACTCAGTTACAAAAGAGTTCCATTGCATGACATAAGGGAAAAGCAAAAGAAGGAAAAGTACATGACTGACTCGATAGACCAAGTGACCCAATACCCAAGCTAGAATGTAGGACCTAGATAACCCAAAGACTCTCTAAACAACATCATCCCGGGAGCAACTGGATGATGGAATTCACGAAAGTCCTTAAAAAGCCTGGTAAGCCTATGTTGAATCTCCACTTGGGTGTCGGCCAATGCATCCTTCCTCATATCAACATGATCAAGATGGGCGTTGAGATGTTCAAAGCCCGTTTGAATTGGAGTTGCATTTGAGCCATCTGACCAGCTATGAAATCTCTAAGACATGGAGCTGGTTCTTGGTGTTTAGCATCAGCATAATCATCATCTCCCTGAGCATCCATTGGCTCTGCCTAGGAGTCTTCATTATCACCATCATCATCTTCATCTTCAGTAAACACTTCTTCAACATCTGGTTCCTGACCTTGAGAGTTCTTGTGACTCTCCCATCCACAAGCTTGTATCCCATGCGATGAACGAAGTGTAGATCAAATGCACTTCGTGACTTCACGATGACAAGTTAATTATCAGAGATATGGATGCCAATAAAGAGAAGAAGTGAAGTGATCGAACAAGCATATGGCATTGACCTCTTAGAATTGCGAAAGCATTGATTGAGGAGATCAAGCATAATTAGGGGAGATTGATTTGCTCAGTCCGAAGAAAGTAATAGAAGAGGGATTTGTGGACTGTAGTGACAAGTTCCCTACTTCCGACTTTCGGACACAAGTGTGGTGAAGATGTGATGAATAAGGCGATTCAATGGAGGGAATGTATTGGCATTGAGTTTCATACGATCCACACTAGGATGGTAGAGTTGATGGGTGATGAGTGTATAGTAGTTAGAGGCAGAAGGAGGATTAACAAGTATGTTTGCCCTGGAGTTTGGAATTTGAAAAGCACGACAAAGAATATTTGTAGAGATTTGAAAGGTTGTAACCTTGACCATGGTGAAGAAGACCTCATCAACGACCGACTTCTCCAGGTTGTCGAAGAACTCGGTCACAGTGGCAGGAGAGTACCGCTTGTGAGAATAGAGAAACTCTGTCCAACCCTAGGTGTCGAACAGAGGATGGAGACCTAGAAACATGTCCTCCAGGACTCGAAGTCCACGTAACATGGCTGGACGAACTTTGAAAAGGAACCCCGGACCTTAGTCATTTGGCAGTTGGAAGGAACAACAAGCTCTGGTAGATGTCGTCCCAGTGCTCTCTGCTCCGACGCTCTGCAGGATCCCTGGAACCTTCGTCGCTTCAAGCGAGAGATGCTGCCGATGAGAGGCAACACGTTTGCCCTTAGGAGCCATGGATAAGGAGAGATTGGGGTGGAGAGGGATCTCTGAGAAGAAGATGGGAACCGGAGGAAGGAGAAGCAAAGAGAACAAGACTCTGGGTTCCGGTGCCCTGGATGGAGGAGATTAGGGTAAGAAAGGGAGGAAAGATGTTGTAGATGGGTGGAAGGGAGAAGGGTCGTGGGTTCCCTTTTAAAGAAGTTGGGTAAGAATTTGAAATAGAAAGGGTCCCACAAACCCCGATCTAAATGTACTCGTTTTGGGCTTCTGAACCGCCCTGGGCCCGCCGCCTGTCGATAGCAACAGTGTGGCTATCGACAGCTGCTGAGAGCCTTGTGCCAGAACTGAGTTTTCAAGGAATTTAATGGAAGTAGCATGCACTTATGACTCTAAGTGGTACGACCCAACCAGCAAACTGGCCCAACAACCTTGCCAGTTGGTAGAACACTCCCAGGAAGGTCACCAGCCGGGACTACTCTTAACTGAGCACGCTTAACTTCAGAGTTCTTTTCCTGCTCGAGCTCTGAAAATGACTAGTCCGGTTGTTTGTAGTCAACTGATTTAGTCCATTTAACATTCTTATATGGGGTATTACAATCTACCCCTCTTATATACGTCGACGTCCTCGTCGCTGCTCACACCTAGCACACAATCAAACCCCAGGCAGGCAGGATTCTAGAGGTGGCCCCCACAGGTTCAAGAGGTGGCTCCCA
>JACBKR010003091.1:0-31209 GCA_014218235.1 Colocasia esculenta
GTCCATATCCTCTCATCTGTTCACGTTCACACTACTCTCTCATCTATCTCGTCTAGTACTCTCTTATCTCTTCTTAGTACTCGATTGACCATTCTTGTGATTGTCTAAGATAAAGAAATGACTAATGCCAGCGCAATGGGTCCCGATCAGGTCCTAGGAGGAGCGCCCAAAAAGTGCCAGTGCCCATGGGAGTTAAAATGATCAAGGATGTGTTACGACATGCATCCAGCGCCAATTTACTTTCTAGATTGATCTATGACAATCAAAGTACTATCTCTACAAGTGCAAGCGTGATCGTTAGTAGTGCACCGTTGTGCAATTTACATGTTATAACGTTACATGGCCATTCTATTATCGTTCTCGTTGTACTATTTTTCCTGTGCCAGTTGCTATTATTCTCTCGTTATCGTGACATGCTCTGCATGACTTTACTCTCTAGTTAACCTGCATTTAAGACATTAATTATTTAAAGCATGCTTGTGTTCATGAGATATTAAGTTCTACTGGACGTTATTCGCTCATCCTGCGTATTTATTTAATGTGTTTCAGGTGAGTCGGATCATGACCACACTCACGAGGATGGGACCGATGAAGGGACTCAAGAGTGACCATTTCAGCAGCCAGTGCTATCTAGCAGTAGTCAGTTAGTATAGTTATGAGTCAGTGAGTCCTTATGTAGTAGTTTGGATTTGAATAAAGTACTCTGGGGCCTAGTTTTGGCTCTGATACGTTGATGTAATAGTTAGTTCTTGAAGTTTGATGAGTTTTAAATAAATGTAATGATGACTGGTGGAATATTAATGAAATTGGAGTTTATTTGGTGTTATCCAGATGTGCAATGAATTGTTATTTATTTCTCACTCTGTACTATTTTATAACTGTAATCCCGCTCCGATATTCCACGTCGGGGAGTTACACGGTCGATCCGAGCGATACTGCGAACCTTGGAACCAGCTGAGGTATAAAACAAATTTCCCTCCCCGCACCCGTCCTACGTGCCTGTGGCGCTCATGAGTCACGATAGGGCGGGTGGCCCTTGGATTTCAATACAAGGGGAAAATCTGTGGTGCGGGCGGGCTGTACCAAAGGGCCCAATCGCACCACAGATTTTCTCTGATTATACATATGCATTTATAATATATGTAACCATATATATAAATTTACGCATTCATGTGTATATACATATATCTTATATATACAGACATGATTAATATTATGTCTTTATAGTGTGTATATCATATTAATGAGCACTTGTATACACATATGTGTGTTAATGTTCACAAAATCATATATTAATGTAATAATATAATAACAATATGTGAAAATATATAGTTAATGTATATAAAATATAGGACAAGGAATTAATACATACATATACATAAAACATATATGCATGTATATATGTATTTGAATATATAGTCATATATATACATATAAAGAAATGCTATGCTCCCGGCTAGGGGCGTGTGAAGGAGCCGTGCTCCTTCACAACGTGCCATATGGAGGGGCACGGCCCCCGATGCATTTAATACATTTTTATTTTTATTTTTTTTACCCTCAAACAGTACACACAAATACCTATCTACCACACACAAATACCCATTTAATGCACACAAATACTCATTTAGTGTACACAAATAGTATAAGAATGCACACAAATAGATGTATTTGTGTGCATTCTTATACTATTTGTATGCACTATTGTGATATTTGTATGCACTAAATAGGTACTTGTGTGCACTAGATAGGTAATTGTGTGTACTGTTTGAGGGTAAAAAAAAATAGTGCACACAAATACCCTTCTAGTCTACACAAATACCCTTACAGTAGTATTTGTGTATACTGTTTGAGGGTAAAAAAAAATCAAAAAGTATATTAAATGCACCGGAGGCCGTGCCCCTCCACATGACATGCTGTGGAGGAGCACAGCTCCTTCGCGCGTCCTTACACTCCCGACTAGCATTTCTCATACATATGATATACAATACATACATCATATGTCATATACTTGTCTATATATATATATATGTAAATTAATGTACTCAATCATATTAGAAATTAATTTTATGTACATTATACATATGTATTAGTCTATATATGTGAAATGATGGTATAATACATGCTTTAATTAATGTATACAACAACAATAAAAAAATGGAACAGAATCTGCCAGATGAATCTGTAAATGCCCCAAGAATTTGTTTACCCAAAAGAACAATTGTGTAATTAAGAATCCCCACGTGATAAAATAGTTTATTGGATCGCTCTTAAAATGATGAAAGACTTTGAATGCAAAATATCTTACATGGGACACGGCCAGTCATTTGGGCCAAAAAAGTCCAATAGGCCCACCAACAGCACAACCACGTGCACCGGGGTCACCACTACCACGACCCCTTCCCCAACCACCATCAATGGGATCCTTCACCGCCACTCCCAACAGAATGGGGCCATTCCACAACAACTACAAACACCATGAAATGCAAAATTTGCAATATTGCGACAACTGCAACAGAAAAGAAATCATGGTAAAATGTGGGAATTAAGATTAAACTAACAAGATCAGGAGTATTTGCGACAGATTTTTTGCACTGACTGAAAATAATCATCGCAAATATTTTTATGTTCAACGGCTAAAAATAGTTGTCGCAAAAAGTTATATACTTGTGATGGCTGTAATAACTTGTTGAGAAAATTGAACTATTTGCGACCGTTGATAAGGGGTGATCATCACACATAAGTGTGTACTTTTTTTGGTAGGTAATGATAATATATATTAATTGGAAAATATTACAATAGAAGAGACAAAAGACATACTGAAATAAGCGTGTATTTGCGAAAACTTGTAAATGGTATCTCAAATATCCTATTTTTTATGAAAAATAATATCAATTTTTTTCTTGCAACGACAAATACAAGCGTCACAAATACTATATTATAAATAAATATTTAAAATGCTTTAAAAATATGTGCACGTGCATTAGGAGTTATCAATCATCGCAAATAAGTGTGTATCTGTAGTAGATTGTATAAAGTATCGCAAATATCCTATTTTTTCATGCATATACAACTATCACAAATATTATGATATAAAAAATTAAAAATTTTAAAAATATTTGTATGCATTAGTAGTACTTGCGACAATCATAGACTCGTAGCCATCGTAAATATCTTTTTTAATAATATTAAAATTAAATGCTTGTGACAACTCATCGTCATTGCAAATAAAATTTTTGCAACTGCTGCCTACTTTTGTCGTGAATAATTATCATTTGATGATCGTTAGTAAATGAAAAAATATTTTTAATAAAAAATAATGAAGATAGGATGCCTATGGTTGGCTGTTGCAAACAATCAAACAAAATATTATGCAGCATTTGTGACGACTTTTGAGACCTCCTCTAACTCAAGTTTTATTTTTTTGTTCTAGAGAGAACAAATGACTGCCACTTTGGTCTACTTGGGACATGCATGTCCCTTGGTGACGGGCATATATTTTTTAGGTAAATATGTTCACCAACCAAGTAAGTTATATTCAAATGAGAACTCTAACTATGTATTGCACAACTTACTTTTATCACGTTGAGTTAACCAATTGGATACTCAATGATGAAGCGAGTCTCATACCAACAAGAGTAGTTGTGAATCGATTTGACGAGGTCTGAGATGAGAGACTCGGATCTACTGAGAGATGAGAAGTGAAAGTAGTTGATACTATAGATGTCAGTGTCGATGCTATATCCTAATAGGGGATTTGGAACTGGAAACATCAATTTCAATTCTGGTTCTGATAACAAAATTATAGTTTTGATTCCAATTTTGATAAATTTGAAATGGTTATTCCGATTTCGTTATGATTCTAATTAATTACATTATTGGAACTAAAATTCTGATAAACTAAAGTGCTTACCGTGGCATTTTTCTTTAACAAAGTTGAAATAAGTCATGTATAGAGAAGGTGAGGATAAATGGGAAGTAAAGGCAGCCGACCAATATTTGGGCTTGATTTGGGTCGTCCTCCTCTTTTCCGTTCTATCTATATACTCTCTATATAGAATTGTTTAATTCATAACTTGATTACGATCTAATCTGATTTTTAATTGGATTAAACTAAATCCCATTAATCTAATTGTGGACTTAGTCTAATTCTTGATCATCTTATAGAAACCTTTTTAAACCTATTTTTTGGCCGAGTTATCATTTTCAAACTCTATTTTCTCCTCATTATCCTCCAAAATCGGATTAGGATTTTCTACCCATATGAATAGACCTCTGGGTCTAGGCCCCTTTCATCATGGCGCATGCTAAGACTAGTCATCTTTCATTCAAACAGGAGACATGCTACCTTCTTTGTAACCTCAACCGGTGTTAAAACCCACCTCCTCCATGGTAAGCTGCCTTCCATTTGCATGTTTCATTACATGAGGGCCGGGATTGATGCTTAACGGTCCGTTTGTTTTAAAGTAAAACTCCATTAAGAAATGGTTTTCAGGGAAAACTTTATTCTTTAGATCATTTGTTATCCTGGCAAAACAAAATCTGAAAAATCATATCCTGAAATTTCCAAATTTTGGCATCCGCGCAAAAAATGCGGACGCCATTTTCCAATTGCTGCTGCGCCGTTTCTTTCTACATCTTCAGCGACAATTTGTAAGCACTATTCATTCAAGTTTATTAAAATGACTGGCTCGATTATCTGTATTATTCCTTTATGAAATAATCGGCCCAGAGCCAGTTTGGTGGAGTGAGAACATTCTCTCTTTCTGAGGGAGGTTACACTCTCCTAGACCTTGGTTCTAAGGACCGCTTCTTATTAAAAAAAAGTATTTTTATTTTGTTTTCCACTCATTTAAGTAGTCTTTGTCAAATTTAATTATTTTTTATTAGTTAATTTAATTTTTATTTTTTTATTAAAATATCTATAGAATACTATTCATTCAAATTATGTTTTTATTTTATTTCTCCTACATTAAATTATCTTTGTCAAAGTTACTAGTTTTTCATTAGTTATCTAAATTTTTTTATTTTTTAAAATATTAAAAAATAAATAAAATAAAAAATTTGATGAATAGTATTAATACACAAGGAATACATGATTCTCTCTCATTTGAGTGGATCATAAAATCTCGTACCCACCTCTATACAACTTTATAGTAAAATCTTACATTTAATGCTATTGGTATTTCAACTTTAATTTTATCCCTCTATTTATATAAATAGTCAATGAAAATATTTACCAAGCAACCAAATAGACAACTACGTTTTCCTTTTCATATAAAAATTATTCCGTGAAAAAATATTTCCCTATTAAACTATTTTACATATATACAACCAAATGGACCTTTAATGTAGTCTATTAATAGATTTTCTTTCTGTCTAACCATTTTGACAGGACCAGGAAAAAAGGAAGATGTGAGGCCCTTGCTCTTTGACCGGCCGTTAAAGACCGAGGAAGAAGAGAATCTCCATCTTCACACATGAAGAAAGAACGCGGTTTAGGAGAAGGCTGCATCCCAAATGCAGCTATACGATAGACCGCATATGCAGTCAGAAGGTTTTCTGGGGCTGACCTTTCATCATATTAATCCAAGGTATTTAGCCAACCTTCATCCTATCATTTCATGTAATTAATCTCAATGGTGATCATCACTTCCTTTTATTTTTGTGATGTTTCACATCTTGGTGCATATGCATGTTTCACATTCCCCTTATTACCCCTATGTGTGCATATTTAGGGTGTGTCTGAAGCTAAAGCATTTTTTGAGGTGAGTGGTCATTTCAATTGTTTGCGCGTGTGGTTCCAATAAAGATAGTTGATGATTATCCTCACATATTATGGGGAGTTGTTGTAAATCTCATATGGGTAAAACACGGAAGGACTTATTTACAAAAGAGCATGGTCAATATATAGACTTGCAGAGTCTTCTTTCACCGACTATCTTCTGTTGGCCCTTTTAGTACAGCAGCAAGCTAACCTGGAGGGGGGGTGAATAGGTTTTTCTGAAATCTGAAATAGAAGCTTAAACACAGAAAATTAACACTTGAAGGTTTGGTTAGTTTAGTGTGATAAATAGTAGCAGTGCGGAAGCCAATAAACAACCACACAAAGGACACAAGGAATTTATCCTGGTTCGGCCCTTCCCACATAGAAGTCCTACGTCCAGTCCCCAAGCAACCCCTTGGAATTTTACTAATCAATGGTACAGTCCCCCTCAAGGACAATACAACGCCCAGCACTCCAGCTGGTCTTCTTCTCTTTCCCGGGCAAGAAGGCAGCTCACTTCTTTTACAAGTAAAGAAGCCAACCTCCTGGTACAAACCCCAGTGCGGTTCTGCTAGACACTAACCCCTAGCAAGGTTATCTACTGTATACAGTCCTACAGCTAGACAATGATCTTTTTTAGAAAAGAAAGAACACAACCGAGAGCTAATACAAGATGAATGCTCTAGCTCATAGTCACATACTCTCCCGAAAGATTACAATGAGCTCAGAGAGAGAATGAAGAGAGAAGGAAGAAGGCTTGAAGAATCGAATGCGTGAGATGCTCTTGATTGCTTTTTCTTGGCTCAGGCTCTTTCTCTCTTTCTTTGAGTGTATGTAGAGTTTTGGTTCTTCTCACAGTTGTACACTCCAAAAAAAATATTCAGGATGGCTCTCTTTGTTCTTCCGCTATGCTTCATCTTTTATACGAGCAGCTGTTGGAGAGATCCGTTGGAGTTCTAGCCATTGCTCATCTCTTGTCTTGATCATCTTTTGGTGGTCTTCGAGGTCTGTGAACATGGAGCAGAGTGTTAGCACAAAAATGTGTTTACACGATAACAGTGCACACTACTGTATTTCTCTTAACATACTAAAACTGACAAGTCATATCTTTCTCTGACAATACTCTGAAACAAGCATGCAGGTTTATCTTGTCAGAAGATATTTGACTTTTCATTTGATGCCAGAAAGGTATTTTAAAGCATAAGAGAAATCGATGTGAATTATGACTTATAAAATCTTTGTTCATTCATAAGCAAATCGTTGCATGATTATGAACAAATCGATGTGCATTCATAACCAAATCGTTCTGAATGGAAATCGTTATGATAGTATAAGCAAATCGATGTGATTAGTGAAGAGATCGTTATGAGATCGATTTCTTATCAAATCGTTATAAGTATTTAAGAAATCGATATGATCTCTTAAGAAATCGATGTGAAAGTAAATCGATGCGGTCACTTAAGAAATCGATGTGAGCCTTAATGAATCGTTATGATGGGCAAATCGTTATGGCTGCAAAAAGGAATCGTTGCGAGATCAATTTCTTAACAAATCGTTATGGCCGCTTAAGAAATCGTTGTGAGATCGATTTCTTAACAAATCGAATCGTTCTGGCACTTTATAGAATCAATTAAAACAAGTCGTTGTAGCACTTATAAAATCGATCAAACAAATCGTTGTAGCGTTCATTAATTTGGCACTTGAACTGAAATCGATATATATGGTTTAAACATCGATTTTATCATTTTAGTGCACCTTATAATTATATCAATGTGAGACTTAATTAGTATTTTGCTATGAGATTGATGTGACACAGATGAAACAAAATATTTATTAACACCTATATTTTGTTATCTCCAAAATACTAGGATAATACATTTTGTTATCACCAAAATACTAGGATCAAGGACAACCATAGAGTGGTTCAATATCTTCAACTATCTTTCACGGTCGGTGGGAAGGTGCAGACTCTCACGCTAGACCAACGGGCAAAGGTATGTCTCTCCTCTCAAACCCTTCCTTTCTCTTGACCCTTCACCTCCTATTTATAGGAGTTTTGAGGCCAAGGGGAGGCCCCACGGGCCTGCTGACTTTACATACGCACTACAAGCATCTGATGTTAATGGTGGGAAAAAAATTGATTTGATGACCAGGACTTACGTGTGAGTTGGCGCAGGGGAGCGACCAGATGATCAGAATACCCACAGACTGGCTGAACCAGATGGCCAACAAAGGGGCAGCAGAGAGCCGAAAGGATGATGCTGCACTATCGCAGTTGAGCAGGCTGGGTGGGGTGTTGATCATACCATGGGCTGGCGTGCAAGCAGCCCCCCCTGTCGAGGGGTTTCGAACTTTCCGATTTTCGGCCAAGGAATCCTGTGCCCAAGTTGCGTGCTTTTGGAGGTCAGGTGGGTTGTGCAAGGAGGGGCATCAAGCGTTCGTCGGTATTTCGGGAGAGAGATCGTTGCATCGCATGGGTCGTCGGGAATGGGAGAGATCAGGCGATACATGTCGTCATAAAAAAAAAATCATATTTTTTGTCATGAAAAAAAGGTATTTTGTGACACCTTATACAATCTACTATAGATACTTATAATTATTTGCGACAACTAAAAACTCCTAACGCACATATGATTATTATTTTAAAATATTTCATATTTTTTGTCATTAAAAAAGGTATTTGATGTCGTATACAAGTTGTCGCAAATACACTCTTAGTTGTGACAACCACTTTTTTTCAACTGCCACAAATAGTTCAGTTTTCTCAACATGTTTTCACAGTATTTACAAGTATAAAAGAAAAATTAAAAGAAAAAGAAAAAAATAAAAGAAAAAAGTGAGTCTGTTCCATTTCTTTCTCTCTTTTGTATCGATCCAAAGGAATCTACTATACATTCGATATCCAAAATAGAAAAGTGAGCACATGACGTTGCAATTTGGATCCGGACCCTCTCCGGTTATGAGACCGAGTCATGATCGCAACCAGCTCACGCAATACTAACACCTTGATCATTAAAATTAGGGCAACGCAAGAAGGAAGATCAAAGAGGTGGACTATTGAAAAGGAGTAGGTCAGTTAAAGACCCCTCCACGCACACTCACCTAACATTGTGACGTAATTGCACACAAAATGGCAACATCAGATTGTTCTTACATCGACATCATCTTCCCACACCCACAAACAAGTTGAGATTCCCCGTATTATTATATACTTACAATATCATGACACAAACTCATTATAAAATCGATAATTGAGAACTAGTGAAATGAAATTAATTGCAATCTATAAATCTTAAAACCATTAATTTTTTACGGTGATCATAATGATGAAAAGAAGGGGTTGCCGAGTTGGTTGGTAGAATGTTAACGGAAATCAATTCACAATAATTTAAGTATATGAAAAATAACAAAAAACAATATGATATGGTACTAATTAGCAACCCATGGGAGGAGAAGGTCTACCAACAAAATGCTAAGCTTAATAAATTAAGAAGAAAGCTCCTAAAGAAAAGATGGATAAAATTGTGACCATCTTTATGTGCACTTTACAATATAATAATTGGTGATAGATTTAGTATCCATTTGGCTTACTTAGCATGATCAAAGCTCTGTAATATATACCCACTGTCTTAAAATAAATAGAACCGATTTGTTGGTGAGCACATATTTTATGTTTCCATCAACAACCAAATATTTCTATTTATATATATGCCCATCGACCAAAAAAATATATCTCCTTGTGGACTTTAAAAGAAGATAAATATATATATGTCCATTTTTTATCTTTACAAATGTCCTTTCCTTCATTTTCTTTTCTTTTGGGTGGAGTAGGAATTATTTTATCAAAAAGGAAATCATGGATTATCAATAGCTAATATCTACACACTGTCTATAAAAGACGTTCGTCTACCGAATAAACGACGACATTAATTAAAATGGGTCCCTCACGGAAAAGTTTGGCATACTTTCAAAGGTGACAACTGTTTGAGAGGGATAAGAAAAAACATATAGAAGCATAGACTTGATCAATGGACATCTTCCACATTCTGTGTGGATTCTTTCTCCTCTCTCTCTCCCTCCCCCCTAAAAAGTTATCAAGGTCAAGTTAACCAAATGTGTGGATGAATGGAGAGAGAGAGAGAGAGAGAGGCACATTATTTCGGTGGTCATTAGCCATTAATCACCATCTATATTATCTTGTCACATCAAATTCATGTAGATATAATGTAACTCGATTAAATTGTATCGAAGCAATACACATCAAAAACTTATTTACTCAATTAATAAATATTTTTCTTTCTCTTTTACCTTCGTTAATTTTGGGCCAGCAAATAAGTTGGTAGAATTTCAACACAAATCAATTCGCAATACTTAAGTATATAAAAAATAGCATAAAACAATATGTTATATGTTATAATACAAAACAACTCCTCGATAGAAGAATGATTTGACTGCCCATGGTATAATTAACTCAGAAATGCTACTTTAATAATTAAAGAAGAAAATGGTGAAACGATAAATTTAGTATCCACTTGGTTAACTCAGCATGATTGGAGTAAGTTGTGCCATATATAGCGAAAGTCGTCATTTGAATGCAACTGACTTGGTTGGTGAACACATATATTTACCCCCCAAAAAAACATATGCCTATCACAAAGAAACATGCATGTCTCCATGTGGACCAAAATGGCAGCCATTTATACGCTTTAGAACAAAAAAGGGGGAGAAAAAAAGATGGACTATCTACAGATAATATCTACATTTGTCTGTGAGGACGTCCAACTACCCAATAAATAAAAAATGACAAAATTAGTAGTCATGGAGCCCTTTGAAGAAGTTGGGCGTTGGACTGTGAATGGTGTTAGCTGCTCGAGAGGGAATATAATATATATTATTCTTATTATATTGAAGTATTAACTTCATCTGATAATTATTTTCGGATTCCATCAATCAACATATCGGACGGTTCACAGACTGCATGACATAACAGCAGGCATATATGCGGGACTTCTGATCGTCTTCACCTTGCTCTGGTCTTTGCTCTGATCCATCCACAACACCTTGCTCTGGTCTTTGCTCTGATCCATCCACAACCTGAGAGAGAGAGAGAGAGAGAGACTTGCTCTGGTCGTTGCTCTGATCCATCCACAACACCTTGCTCTGGTCTTTGCTCTGATCCATCCACAACCTGAGAGAGAGAGAGAGAGAGAGAGATGGCGTTGCAGGGAAACAATAGGGGAGTTCTGGCTTTCTCCGGAACTGGGTTGGAGCAGGCTATCGAGAAGTTGAAGCAGATCTACCCACTTTCTGGCCCAGCTCTTCCAGAAAACAAGGAGATCCACCAGCTGGTCACCGCGATGAACCGCATCATTGCAGTGCTGAAGGATGCAGAGAAGAAGCAAATCAGCAGTGCGACAGACAGACTCAGGCTTTGGGAGCTCAAGCAGGTGGTGTTTGATGCTGAAGACTTGATTGATGAGTTAGCCACCGATGCTGCTGTTAAGTCCATGGGTGCTCATACCTACAACATCCCAACCAGAATGATGGACCAGATCTGTGAGATGAATGGCAGGTTAGATAGTCTTGAATCTCAGATTTCCATGCTTGACTTGAAATTATCAACTATACAAGATAGCTGCCGTGTGTTGCCAACATGGCGGCAGACTAGTTCCCTCCTCCCAGATGAGACATCTGTGATAGGCAGAGGCAGAGAGAAAGAACAAACCATAGAGATGCTTACTGATCTGTTTGCTGAATCCAGTAGCAACAACCTCAAAGGCTTCTCCATTGTTCCCATCGTGGGCTTAGGAGGAGTGGGGAAGACCACCTTCGCTCAGCTTGTGTACAATGATGAGAAAGTCAAGAACCATTTTGAGTTGAGGATGTGGGTCTGTGTCTCAAACGACTTTGATCTCAAAAGACTCACCAAAGATATCATTGAAGCGGTCCATGCCTTCAAAGGGATGAATGAACAAAGCCAAGTCAAAAATTGGGACTCGATGCAACAGAGACTTCTCCGGGAGGTTGAGGGCAAGACTTTCTTATTGGTGCTGGACGATGTGTGGGAGGCAGAGCACTCCAAGTGGGAGGCGCTGTTCAAACCTCTTTGCTCAGGGAAGAAAGGAAGTAAGGTGCTTGTTACATCTCGGCACAGGGCCTTTGTTAACAAATTGAGTGGACGAATGGAAGCTCCTATACCTTTGAGGGGTTTATCTGACACTGATATTTGGGATGTGTGTAAAAAGTATGCATTCAGGGAAAATATCAACTCTGATGGAACTACATCTGCAGAGCATTCTCATCTACAAGTCTTGGGAAGTAGCAATGTTCAAAAGTTTAAAGGCTCACCATTGGCAGCTAGAACAATTGGCTCCCTTCTAAACCGTGAATTATCTGAACAACATTGGAAGACAGTGCTGGAAAGTGAGTTCTGGAAATTGGAACAGGGGGAAGAAGACATCTTGCCAGCTCTACTACTAAGTTATCAGTATCTACCTCCTGATCTAAAGCAGTGTTTTGCTTATTGCTCATTATTTCCCAAAGACTATAGATTTTCAAGGGAAGAGGTAGTTCAATTATGGGAAGCTCAATCTTTCATCAGAAAGGACAGAGGCACAAGAATGGAGACTATGGGAAGTAAGTACTTTGATGAGTTACTATGCATGTCCTTCTTTGAACCACCTCCCGGACAATCTGATGGGAATGATTATTATGTCATGCATGATTTAATACATGATTTAGCAGAGTATGTATCCAGGGACGATTGTTTTTGGTTGGAGGATCAAAAGCTTGGGGAAACACCTGACACTAGAGTTCGTCATGTGTCAGTCTGGGTTGCTAGAAGGGACCAAATAGATATGATAAATGAATTGTGTTGTTATGAGAAGCTGCGGACCCTTCTATTCATGCCAATGTATCCGTTGCAGGTTCACTTGAACATCAATGATCTTGACCAGTTGTTCCTGAAGTTGAAGATGCTACGTGTCCTGAGATTGAGTGATTGTGGGATCAGAGAGTTGCCTGGCTCAATTGGTGATTTGAAGCACCTGAGATACCTTGATCTGGGGTGGAATTATGACCTCACACAATTGCCTGAATCGCTGGGAAATCTTTACAGCCTGCACGTGTTGAATTTGCATGGCTGTCGTTCACTTTGTGTGTTGCCACCTACAATGAGCCAGTTAGTTAACCTGAAGCATCTCCAACCATATGATCGTGGCTTGCTCTCCCGTATAGATGGGGTGGGGAAATTGACAGGTCTTCAAGAACTACAAGTGAGGGGAAGAAGACAGTTAAGAGAGTTGGGGGGCATGTGTATGCTCCGAGAACTCAAAATAACTGATCTTGAAGAGGTGGGGTGGTCCAAGGAAGAGGCAATTCAGGCCAGATTGCAGGGCATGGAACGTCTCCAAGTGTTGCATTTGGAGTGGAGTGGCAGGGGGCGTTGGTATATTTACCGGGACTCAATAAGGCCTGAATTGGAGGAGAAGGTACTCCAAGCCTTGCGACCCAACAAAGGCATCAGAGAGCTACACATTGAGGGTTATGGGGGAAGCAAGTCACCGGATTGGATGGAAGTTCCCACTCTGTTGAGTTCCTTCTCTTCACTAAGGCGTGTCTCTCTGAAATATTGCTACAATTGGCAAGTTCCACCTTGTTCTTTCCTCGGCCAACTACGTCACCTCGAGCACCTGGAAATCGATCTGATGCCTGAATGGGAGGAGCACTGGAGCTGTCCTGTATCGTGGGATTGTCTCCTTGAGCTTACAATCACAGACTGCCCAAAGCTCAAGGAACTGCCCCTTCTCCCTCGGGTGCTCAAGAGACTAGACCTGGAGAATGTGGGTATCTCATGTCTTCACTCTGAACTGGATGGATGCAGTCGTGTTGACGGGGCCATTGAGACAACTTCTTCTCCTCATTCTTCACCACCAACCTCTGCTGCACTCTCTACATTATATATCTCCCATTGTATCAACCTAACATCCATCAGCGGGCTGCTGCAGCAGCACTTGCCCGATCTTAAGAAGATCAAGATCGAGTTTTGCAAAAATCTAGTGAGTCTGCCAGAGAAGGGGTTCGGACACCTGGTCTCCCTCCAGAGCCTGAAGATTACCTACTGTCCCCAACTCACCTGTCTTCTGCCCATGCAGAAAGAGGAAGAGGATGCCTCGACACAGCATCTGCCTTGCTCACTCGAAGAACTTGAGATCGAGGACTGTGGTGATGCGATGGGTGGGTGGTGGTGGGTAGGCCTGCAGCGTCTCACCTCCATAACCCTACTGTCCCTCCGCGGGTGTCCAACTACAATAGAGCTTCTCTTTGACAGATTGAAAAGGCACCCTCATTCACATCTGCCACCAACACTCAGAGAACTGCTGATCGAGGGATACAACAGATTCGACTTTGAGCAACAAGCGACCACTTCTTCTGCTTGCTCTTCTCAGCTGTCACCATCTCCTACACTGCCATCGATTAGAGCATGCCCTACACTGACATGGAGACACAAAGACAAACCCAAATTTATGTGGCCCGAGGTCACCCATATTCCCCATGCTGAAATTGATTGGTATACGCTCCAATGAAGGATATATATCTTTGATGCCAGCAACACTCTTTATCTCTCTTTCGGTATGTATATGGGTCGTTGCTTCTCATCCCTCCTGATCTCCCTCTTAAAACAATCAGACCCTTCTTTCCATCCGCATCTACATATCTCAATGACCACCCCCTTATATTGTATCTTTAGTTTCTTCATCATAAGAGATTATGACATGTACTATATATCAAGCCAGACCAGAGAGGCAGGGGGATTGATTCCTAGTTGTTACAAGCCCAAAAAAGGAGTATTTTTTATTATTATTTGTTACAAATCCTCCACCGAGTTTAACAGGTGATCAACTTTTTCACAGATTTTTGTCGTGTCGTTTATTTTTTCGGCACTTGCTTTGAATTTACTCTTCTCCTGATCATTCTATTATTTTTTTCCTTCTTCCAGCTTGTCTTGGCTCCATGAAATTGTGGCTAGTCAAATACAGAGGAATGTTGAACGAACATGTACATGTATCGTGTAAGTTAATATAATGTGCTAATTTATTAATTATTTTGGATAAGTATTAATGCCTATATATAAGGAATGTAAAAAAAACAATTGGCCAAAACATACATTTACAGGTAGTGTTTCAAGCAAAAGGTTGCTTAGAGTACTGTATGCGTCTCACTATGTGGATTGCAAATGCATCGGAGGTTTAAGAGAGAAAACTCATAAATAATTTGGTCAGGTATACACTTAAATCTTCTGCACCATTAGGATCAAGAAAATATTTTTGCATGCTGATTGCTGGGTCATAATCTTGATCCATGATCTTGCCCCAAGCCGTGGTCCACATCTATTTTTGTTCTTTGTTTTCTTCTTCAGATTCTACTTAGGATTATAAAAATAAGCACTTCCGATTTTTCCTTTTACTCCTTTCTCAAAATATATATTCATGGTTGTTCAACCTTGCATAACATGAAGATGAGAAATGCCCCCATGAAATTAGCCCAAGATGTCTCATACTCCTCTGTCTGCAATATTGAGGGAGACTAACATGAGATGAAGGAGAGAAGAAGAGGAAGAAAGTTTTTAGAAAACTTTGATTCTATTATTTTTCTTATTAATATCGACACATGAAACTAGTAGTATATAGTTGCACTCCTTATTTGATGTGAAATTACAGCACGTCATGTAGTCTATACATCGTTATTCCTAATGTATTTGGTGTTCATCCTTTGCATAGTTAAGTTATTTTATGCTGGAGTACAGGGACCTCGGGATCGATCTTGGAGTAGGGCTGGTTTCTCCCAATGGTTTAGCCACTGGGCTATACTATACAACCTTTACAACAAAAAAAAACTTGCAAGTGAGAAGAAAAGAGTAGGAAGCAGATTGTGTAGCTGATGCAAACCCACCGGTACACTTGATGTTCCTCGACAAATGAGTAAAACATGTGAGTTCTCTCAGCCAGCATATATATAATAGATGATTTGTTGGACTTCTTCTAAATTTTATTTTTATCTAAATGATATGAGATCTTGAAGAACTTCCTTGGGTATTGATCTTACATGTCAAAAAGAATACAAAGAAGTTGAACTGACATTTGTTTCACTACTTCAGATGTTTCATTTCATATTTTGAATTTTTTTATCATCAGTTTCTTCTTTATAGTCTAATAATTTAATCCATTCCTATCTTTTAATATCCATCATTTCAATTCCAACTTACATGTTATCGTTGGATGTGAAGTTAATATTGAAACTAGAGCCATTTTGTTGTTCATGAGACACATTTCAACACATTGCTAACATTCTGCTTTCCACACACTCATGCAAGTTCCTTTTTTCATCTGTCTACTAACTTTCTTTCGATCAAAGTCCCTAAACAAGCAGAAATACCAGATAGATATGTACTCAACATTCTAGTTTGTCTATTAATTAGTTTTTGAGATTGTTCAACTCTAAAAGAGGTTGCTTTTGGCATCCTAATTTCAATAAACAGTCCCAAAAAAGATTTCCTAGCATCTCTCTTCTCCTTCGGGTCATTTTAGATTCTTATTATGGATCTCTCTCATGCATGCTTCCTCTTGCTTGGACATTAAATTCACTGTAATGGTTGTTACTGACCTTACACAATCATACAACCCTATGTAGATAAATGCAGTTGAAACAGTTGAACTCCTTTCTAATGTTCAAAGTACTATATTCATCCAAGTGGTTTTCTCTCTTATTTGGTTGGCACAAAAATTTGGATATATGCTTGTAGTAAAGGGAGCAAAGTTGAAAACCCACATGCTTCTATTTTACATATGAACAGTCAATAAATGTGGAGGACCCTTTGAAGAGAATGATGCATGGCCGTGTTCCTACGGATGACCATATTCGCAGGTGTGGTGTTCATATCTACTCTAAATGTTATTGTTGTCCCAATGGAAATGAGGAGATGGCTTGCCACTAATTCTTTTCTGGTTCTCTTGCTTCAACTGTTTGGGCTGATTTTGGTGATCTCTTTAGCCTGTCCTCATGGGATTTTCCTGCTTTGGTCCCTGATATCATGGGCATTCTTCATCACTTCAGCTCGCACTCTATGCATGTTGTACTATCTACTCTACTTTTGGCTGCTATATATTGTTTGGGAAATCTGGTTGAGTAGGAATCGTGCTATTTATGAGGGCAAGAAAATGTCTTTGCAAGTTTCACATCTGCAACTTCTTGCTGCTTCTTCCACCTATGGACTTTGAATTACCTTCTCGCTGTTATCAACTTTTGATGTCCTGGGGTCTTCTTCTGCCTCGGGAGCGATGCCCTTTCCCTACTATCATTCGATGGGTAAAAGCTCCGCCATAGTTGCTGAAACTTAATGTTGATGGGGCATTTAAGAGGAGCACTGGTGCGGATGAGAGAGTGGGTGGTGTGAAATGTAACTGGAAATTTTATTATCAACATTATACTCTCTCTCCCATTTTGGAAACTGAGGTGATGGCCTTTCTTGATGGCTTCCGTGTTTGTTCCCAACATGGCTACCTCAATTTGCAAGTTGAGTCGAACTCCTCCACTCAGGTTGGCCTTGTCTTTTTCCTGCCCATGGCATTTTCTTCCTACCATGTGCAGTGATATTCTTCATATTTCGGCCATTGCAGATTTCTTTCAGGCATGTATTGAGAGAGGCTAACCATGTGGTGGAAGCTTTAGCAAATGTTGATTGTTTCATTCCTTCCTTTGATGTTTGGACACGCTGGGCTGAGCTTCCTCATGATGTTAAGGGTCCACTCCGGTTAGATAAATTGAAGTGTCCCTCTATTAGTCTCTAGCAGCTGCCCCTTTTGATTGTATCTTGTACTATCATTTTTATGCCTTAATTCGTATTAAAATTTCTTTCTTAATGTTTGCTTGGTGGAGCGGGATCATATCACTTCTCTGAAGTGGTGTGCACTCTTCTGAGCTATCATTAAGGATATTTGTTGCAAAAAAAAAAAAAAGATGCATGGTTCGGTGATAAGATCTGCATGAAGTACTCCCAATCACAAAATGTTGTGATGTATGGCCTCAGTTTGGCCCAGTGGATGAACACATATGTTCCTTCACTTGCTAACGTAGTACCAAAATCTAACACATCATGCACACCAACTGAAGCTCTACTAAATTACAATGCTACAGATATCTCAAGATAGGTTGGTATGCAAGGACAAATCTTGCAATTTAACAAGCCAAAAACTTCAGAATAGACTCAACAAGTTGATCAACTCTCAAAGCTGTCAGCCACTCTAAACCAACTAGGTGTAGTTAGGATTCCAAGGTAGCAGATGTTGGATATGAACCTACAACAGAGACAACTAGAACATTGCTTCTTTTGATGTGCCTTATTGGCGCAATGTTCTAGAAGATAGAAAGGCCAAAGTTTCTGAAAAAAAAAGGTAATTATTGTTTCACTCATTGAGTTATCTCTAATTTATTAGAAGTTTTAGTTCTTGGTTTACAAGTTGTATCTTAATATATGTAGGACAAGCTCGAGCTTAAAGTTGGAGATTAAATTTACAGTCATGTTCATTTTAGATAAATTATCTATGAGATAGCATGTTGGAGATCAAGATATTCGCCGTACATTGTATTGTCAATATCGAGCCTATGAATTTGATGAGACTCCTCACCAAAACTCTCCAATAGATAGTAATATGCATCCAGGAATTTCTCGCTATGTTTTTAAACAAGAATATGTTAGTTGTATAGTGTACACCAACATACATTCCCGTAATCAAAACATAACATTAACCAATTCATGTTTTAAATATTTAATCAAAACCCAGCATGCATGTCCCATAATCATAGCATAATATTAGTCAATTTTTTGATTAAAATATTAACCAAAAGACGACATGCATGTCCCGTAATCAAAACGTCATTACAACTGATTTACATTGATAAATAGTCTCTTCACAATGACAAACAACTTCCTTACAATGACAAATAATTCTAGTCGACGTCTTACAAAAAGAGTTATTTCTCACTGTAAAAAAGCTATTTCTAAGACATTTATTCATAAATTCTCAAATCGGAAGTTTTTTTTAATTATTACTAATAAATCCAATAAATTGAAAATATCTTCAAAATTATTTTTCAAATGTATATGTATATTGTGAGAGATAAAAAAAAAGTGCAAAAATTCAGAGGACTAGCGCCTAACTTGACAAATATAGAAGTTGAGATCAAAAACCCTAATGGACGTAATACAATACCAAAGAGTTTCAAATAATCTTCATCCGAGTCTGTAAAGAACAGATCAACGTGGGTTGGGGGTCACCCTACCATCTTCACCCTTGTAATGTATATGGAGTGTGAGTCCATAATAATATGTGAGGGTCTCCTCTCCTCATGTCTAGGTTTTGGGGATGAGAGAATGATCCATAACAAATGGTATTTGATTCCACCTTTTGCTGAATCTATGTGAGCTTTGCGATGTACTTTCCT
Organism: Colocasia esculenta; assembly: GCA_014218235.1. Classification (NCBI taxonomy): domain Eukaryota; kingdom Viridiplantae; phylum Streptophyta; class Magnoliopsida; order Alismatales; family Araceae; genus Colocasia; species Colocasia esculenta. Next base: position 19,265 of record JACBKR010003091.1, read on the forward strand.
TATAAGAGTGCATGAATGTGCGTTATTGCGGAAAGAGCTACTTGGATTTCTTCCTCTTCTCTTACCCCCCAGAGTGAAGCCGTCGTGGACGTTGGCCTTGTAAGGGGGGCAGTATTATAATGTATATGGGGTGTGAGTTCATAGTCCCATATCAGATTTCATAAGGGGAAAAGAACTGTTAATATGTGAGGGTCACCTCTCCTCATTGCTCAGGTTTTGGGGATGAGGGAAAGATCCATACTCCTCTGTTCTCATACATCCTTTAATTTCCTGTCAAAGACAATATATATAATTAGATAACACATGCAAACTCCTTTAAAACTCTCACATTCTACACTATACTTTTGTACTTTTTTATTGTCATATATACACTACAAGAAAATGCGGATATAGAGACCGAATTTGAGACCAATTTTATCGGTCGCAAATTCCGTCTCTGGAAGCGACCGAATAGAGACGGATACTATCGGTCGCATTTCAGAGACCGATTTTGAGACGGAACCTATTTCGGTCGCAAAATCGGTCTCTGATGCCCTATTTTCACCCGCGACCAATCTTTCCCTTCCACCTTCCCTCCCGTCGACCCGACCCAATCTTTCCCTCCGGTCGCCGAGGAGCTCGCCGCCGCTGCTACCGCTGCCGCTGTTGACTCCGGCCGCCACCGTCGACGTCGCCGCCTCCGAGGAGATCCCCGCCGCCGCCGCCTGCAGCCACTCCCGCCTCTCCATCACCGGTAAGTCCCACTCCCCCCCCCCTCCCAAGGTCACTCTTGCCCCCGCCCCCTGCCCCCTTCCTGCTCCCTCCCTGCCCTCTCCCCCCACCTAACGTCCCCTTCTCCCCCTCCGGCCCTCCCTCTGTCTCTCTCTCTGGACCTCTCTATCTCTCTCCCTGCAGTGCGTGCGTGCCGGAGGAGTCTCCGGCTCCCATCCCCCCACCTGCCCCTGTCCCCTGCCCCCTTCCTCCTCCTTAGGCGTCTATCTTCTCCTTAGGTGGTTTCGGCCACATACCGGAGCCACCGTCGTCGCGCCCATGGTCGCCACCACCGTTGCACCCCAAGCCTTCGCCGGAGTCGCACCCATGGGAGCCATAGCCGTTGTGCCCTTGCCGCCGCCGGAGTTGTACCCTTTGCCGACACCACCATCGCACCCGTCGCTATCACCGCCATCGCCTTCAATGGTAAGCTTTAATATGTCTGCCCTTCCACTTCATCGACCCCAAGTCCAAACCCTTCCACTACATTGACGGAATGTGAGGGGCTACAACATGCCCATGGTCAAGCCCTATATCATCCCAACCCAGCTAACATGGCGATCGAAGGAAGCAACAGCGAGGGGGGGATCTTGACGGGCAGTTTATACAGTGGGTGGCTTCAGCTAGCACTATACTAGCTAAGAACCAACAAAATCTAACACCTGCATGGGTGTTAACGACCAACGAAATATGGTATCATCATGGCTAGCGTCAAGGTGGTTCCTCTCACTGTAATTACCTATTGTGTTTTTTTGAAGGCAAATATCATGTAACTCTTCTGGTATAGTAGTTGTCCATGTGATAGAAAATTTGACTTTCTAGCTGGTTTCGCCAACCCAATCCGCTGCAACATTAGCAGATGTGTGACTATGAGTAATTTTGTGCTCTTTCCACTTGCACAACAGGCTGATCTTAGTGACTTTTGCTAACCCCCTAATCTCCAATGGTGCCTTCTCCGGATCTTTAATGGCACTAATGACTATACAAGATTATCCCCTTCTAACTGATCAAAGCCTTCAATGTTCATGTGGTTTTTTAGACCTTTAGCTCTCTCTACACAAGTTTTTGCAGCAAGCATTTCTGATTTAGAAACAGTAACTTGATTAACATATATGGCACCTCAGATACCTTGCTAGCTCCATCAAAATTTCCTTTAATCCATCCTGTTTTAGGTTTATGCCACCCCACAAGGCTACCTACAAGCTATCTCCCTATCATGTGCCAACTTTCCTCTTGGGTGCCCTTGTTGGCAGCCATGTATATATTTGGTTGTTGCTTCAATAGCATCCCTTGATTTGAGAGTTTTGACATCTTTCTCACCTGCAAACAAAGTGTTATTCCTATTTCTCCATATGGCTTTCAGAGTGTACCCTACCACAGATTTTCTAAATAAGTTTTAAATTCTATTACTATTGCCTTCCATGCAGAAACCCGAAAGTTCACTTTGGTTAACAGGCACTCTTGACCATTTTAGATATTGTGCAATCCAGCTCTACCAAAGTTGCAGCTTTCATGAGAGATGTCTCTACTCTAATTAGTGTAAAGCCATAAGTTTTCCTTTCCCAAAGTATAGGATATTAACAATAACTTCAAATCTTAATTCTGAAAAAAGAAGTGAGTGCCATTCTTTTTGCCAACCTCTCAAAGAAATAGTGGTGTGGATGACATTATACAGAGGCAAAATCCCAAGGAGGAATCCTCAAAAGGGCTGTGAGCTCTTGGATGACTCGACATTCACTTTCTCACTCTGATACAAACTTCTTATCCTAACCTCATAACCAGTACTGATAAAACATTGTAATTACTTGACACATTCATATTTTGGGCATATCAGATTCTTCCTATTGGATCTGTGGAACCAAATTTTAACTTATTCCAATGAATAAGAGATACTATAGAATTTTATCCATTTATCAAAGAGACCAATGAATAGTGCGTGATGTCTTTCATTTTTTCTCTTATAAATGTGCTGGATGTTTTGTAAATTTGATTCTAGTTTTGTAAATTTACTTTCTAGCTTTCTAGTTGAATATGCTTTCTAGCTTTCTTATTGAATGGTCATCAGCACAAAGTCAATCTACTTGTTTTATGTGCTTTAATATTTTTTCTATGTATAGAGTTTTTAGAATACTTATTTTTGTGTTTTTAGAATGTGTTATTATCTTGTCAATAATTAATTAGTTGGGTGTTGTATGTGAGCTGAGATGCGTGGGTGCAACCTAACATTGCACGCATCTTAGGAGAGCGTGTTAAGCCCGTGTCAATCAACCTACCCGTTCAAGACTTTGGGATTGATGTGCACGTTCTCATTTTGAATGATGAGAACGTGTATATCTGACTCAAAGTCTTGAATTGTCCCGTTTGGACAGTCTGTGAATGTTTGATCGCACTTAGGTGGTTAATTACTATATGTGTTTGTGTTGTTTGTTAAAAATTTTGGTTGCGTCTTCTCACTCCTCTCTGATATACCTTTATTGATTTTGATTTTCTTAACCACTTATTAGTAAGTGTTTAAGAAAATTTCTTAATCAATAAATATTTTGTGGTATATCGGAGAGGTGTGGGGAGATGCTGCCGAAATTTTTAGCAAATAACACAACACATATAGTAATTAATCGTGCGATCAAACCTTCACAGATGGGTTAAAAAGTGAAAATCTAAATGATATTTCATTCCTATTTAAAATGGCAGAGATGGACGATGTGAGGAAAGGGTTGGACTTTTTATTTTGTTAGACATGTTAAAGTTTTGTGTGTTTACATTTCATTCGCACAGGGAAAATGTCGGAAGATCGTTCATGGATGTACCGTAGAGTAGTTGATCAGGTGGTGTCTACGGAATTTAAAAATGGAGTTGAGAGATTCATTCAGTTTGCTTTGAGAAATCCTATTGAAGCTGTAGATTGTGAGGGTCGTATCCGATGTCCTTGTGCAGTCTGTAAGAATTTGAAGTGGCTGACAACATGGGATGTACAACGTCATTTATACAGAAAGGGGTTGTTAAAGATTATGCAAACTGGATATGTCATGGTGAAACATTGTGGTCCTTCCAGCCTGCCGAGCCTGCCAATGTTGGAAGTTCATATGTTGATATGGTCATAGATGCTGCTGGTCCAGGATTCAATGTTCATGAGGAGCATGTACACGATGAAGAACCGCCAAACAAGACAGCTGAAAGATTTTATCAGCTACTCAAAGATGCTGATGAGCCATTGTGGAATGGATGTCAAAATCACTCTCGACTGTCTGCGGTGTCACAATTATTGAACTTGAAATCTGAATTTCACATCAGTGAGATTTGTTTTGATCGTTTGTTACTGATTATCAAAAGTATGTTGCCACAAGATGAGAAGTTACCTGAAAATTTTTATCGTGCAAAGAAGATGGTCACTGACTTAGGGCTTGGATATGAGAAAATAGATGCATGTCCTAATCATTGCATGCTATATTATAATGAGGATAAAAGTAAGGTATCATGTTCCATATGTGGTCATGATAGATTCAAGCCTAAGAAAGGGGACAATTCAAAGCAAAAAGATATACCATATATGTCATTGCGGTATTTTCCTATTGCACCGAGATTGCAGAGAATGTATATGTCATCAAAGATAGCTCAACATATGAGATGGCATGCGGAAAGAGTACGTCGACAACATAATGTAATCACTCATCCTGCAGATGCCGAAGCTTGGAGTCACTTTAACTGTGCTCACCCTACTTTCTCAAAAGAGTCGCGTAATGTAAGACTGGGTTTATGTACTGATGGATTCAATCCATTTGGAGGTTCAGTGACTTCCTACTCTTGCTGGCCAGTTTTTGTGACACCATACAATCTTCCGCCAAATATGTGCATGAAACGAGAGCATTTATTTCTATCATTATTGATCCCTGGTCCAAAAAATCCTGGAAAAAAACTAGACATATATCTCAGGCCGTTGATTGATGAGTTGAAATTGTTATGGACCGATGGGGTTACTACTTATGATGCATCCAGAAAGCAAAATTTCACTATGAAGGCTGCATTGATGTGGACAATAAATGACTTTCCTGCATATGGAATGTTATCTGGCTGGAGTACCCATGGAAAACTAGCATGTCCTTACTGTATGGATAGTTCCAAATCATTTGTACTTAAGCATGGTGGCAAGTCATGCTGGTTTGATTGTCATCGACAATTTCTACCAAGGGACCATCCGTTTAGAAGGCAAAAAGATGCATTCTTAAAGAACAAAATTGAATTGGAAGAAGCTGATTTTGAACGGTTGTCTGGTCCACATTTAGCAGCAAGGGTACAGAACTTACCAGATATAACACAATTGTCGAGCAGCACAAGACATCTCCCTGGATTTGGGAAGGATCACAACTGGGTCAAAAAAAGTATCTTCTGGGAATTGCCTTATTGGTCAACTCTTCTTATACGACATAACCTCGACGTCATGCATGTTGAGAAGAATGTCTTTGATAATGTGTTCAACACCATTATGGACATAAAAGGCAAAACAAAGGACAATGTGAATGCTCGTTTAGACTTGAAAATACATTGTAAACGTCCAGAACTGGAACTTCTTGATAGAAATGGTACAACAGTTAAACCGAAAGCAATTTACGCCCTTGGAGCTGCACAGATTAAAGAAGTATGCTTTTGGCTAAAACAATTGAGATTTCCAGATGGTTATGTGTCCAACATTGCTCGTTGCGTGAATACAAATGAGGGGAAAATATATGGAATGAAAAGTCATGACTGTCATGTGTTCATGCAGAGGTTGTTACCTATTGTATTTCGTGATATGCTGCCGAAGCCGATATGGGGAGCAGTGACTGAGTTAAGTCAGTTTTTTAAATTTTATGTACATCAGAGCTCAGGTATGAAGATGTGGAAACTATTGAACAGAATGTGATCACGACAGTTTGTAGATTGGAAAAGATATTTCCACCCTCATTCTTTGATTCAATGGAGCACCTGCTTATACACTTACCATATGAAGCTAAAGTAGGAGGGCCAGTACAATTTAGATGGATGTATCCATTTGAGAGGTAATTATATATATTTTCTCCTCATAATTCAATATCTTTTGATGTGTTTTCATTATCCTATGAACATTCTGGTAGGTGCATGCATGAATTGAAAATGAAAGTTCGCAACAAGGCAAAAGTAGAGGGTTCCATTGCGGAGGCGTACATTATGGAAGAAATATCAAATTTCTGTTCAATGTACTTTGAACCTGAGATACAAACTCGTCGTACTCGGCCACCACGTAATGATGATGGAGGAGACTCCTTTCACTCTGATCGGCTCTCTATATTTAAGTATCCTGGACGTGCGTATGGACGTTCTTCGTGTCGGATGCTAAATGATAGAGAATTGCACTGTGCAGAAATTTACATCCTTTTAAATTGTATGGAGGTTGAATCTTATGTTGCGTAAGTTCTCTGCTTACATTATGTTTATGTCCATAACTTGTTAATTTTCATTCCATCTATAATGCTCTAATGTTCATAATACAGACAATTTGACTCAGAATTAATCCAAAGATGTCCATATCTCTCTGACATGGAGGTTGAAAAAGAACGAGAAAAATCATTGGCTTCTTGGCTGAAATATCGTGTAAGTATTATTACTAATCTTTCTCCTTGTTAGGCCAATTTATGACTAATTCTGACTAGTGTGCTCTCCATATGTAGGTTGAAAATGGTTTTATTACTGATCAAAGAATTCGAGAGATCAGTTATGGCCCATCGAAAGTTGCACGTACATATCCAGCATTTATTGTGAATGGGTATAGATTTCACACTAGACAATATGGGCAGAATAAATCAACAATGAACAGCGGGGTATGTGTGAAAGGAAGTACATATAATGAAAATGAATGTGATTATTATGGTATTATTGAGGAGATCTTAGAATTGCAATATCTCGGAGATGACAACCATATATTTCTGTTCAAGTGTCATTGGTTTGATCCAAATTCTGTTCGAAATGACACAACATATGGGATTGTCGATATCAGACATAAGTCCAAATTGAATACTTATGATCCATTCATTTTGGCCGCACAAGCCCAGCAGGTCTATTATACAAAGTATCCATCGTCTAGAAATAAAGAAAGAAATGATTGGTGGGCAGTTTGCAAGGTTAAGACAAGGCTTTTCCCGGATTATGAGTTGGATTTGACTGAAACAGTAGAATTGGATGTGAATTCCGAATTCTTTCAATCAGATTTGGGTGATGATGTAGACTTGCCTGCTTCTAGTGATGAATCTGTGGAGGCACTGTCTTTATCTAAAGAGAATGAAGTGGAAGAAGTCGAACCAGAACAACTTGAAATACAGTTGGGGGACTCCGATGAGGAGGAATATATTAGTGATCAAAATGAATCTGATAATGAAGATGTGAATGCTGAATTTGATATATCTCCAACATCTGAAGATGAAATGGAGAATGTTTGATTAATGGTATACAATTTTACCTAAAATGAAGGGTACTCTGTAATTTTAATACTCCCGTGTCTGCCATTTTTTTCCCACTATTTGATGAATATGCATGTATTTTATTACCAGTTGAAGATATGGTTCGAGGACGGCGTGGGACTTCTTCAGGTGGGAGGGGTGAGGGTAGTGGGAGGGGAGAGGGTAGTAGGAGGAGATTTACTTCCTTTTCTACACGCTACCACCGACCTCTGTACCGCTACCACCGGCAGTAGGTATGTATACTTTGATTTGTATGCATTGCAGTATTTATTAAATTAATTCTTTATGTCATTGTGGTAACTTATTCTTATTTTCACAGGACCCATGACCTCTGTACCGGTACCATCGACCTGCACTGCACCGATACCACCGACCTCTGCACCGCTACCACCGGCAGTAGGTATGTATACTTTCATGTATAATGCATTGTAGTATTTGTTTAAAATAATTCTTTATGTTTGTGGGTATATTATTCTTATCCTTTCAGGATCCACGACCTCTGCACCGTTACTACCTGTAGCAGGTAAATATGTCATGTATAATGCTGTATGTTTTGTTTAAAATAATTCTTTTATTTTTGTGGTATCTTATTCTTATCTTTACAGGACCCACGACCTCTGCACTTTTACCATCGGCAGCAGGTAGATTGACAGCCTCTGCATCTCCATCACACATGGCGAGTAGATCTACATCAGGTATGTTCATTTACATTTCTATTTTTTTATAGTTGTTTTATTTATACTATTTAATTCGTATAGTACATGCTGATGACGAGACGAGTCATCACGAGGGGGAGGGCAGTTATAATGAGACGATGCGGGCAGTGTGGATAAATGAAGGGTATGTAATGCATTATTTTGTTATCTATTCGTCATTGTGGTATTAATATTCTCAATTTCAGGAATAAAATAGAGCCAGCCCAAGCATCACAATTTATTACAAAGACAATTCAAGCACATATTCCAGGCCCCATCCATCGCTTTTCTGATTTTCCGATGGATGTTCAGGATTTATTGTTCTCTATGTTCTTGGTATGTATTATTTTATCATATTAAGTCATTTTCAATTCTTATTTGAACACACTTATTGTTATGTAACATATAATTTTTTTTTTTTAATATGTAGAAGAATCATCGATTCACAGAGCATTCACATGAGTTACGTGCTAGATCTGCATGGACAAGTACTGCAAGAGCAAATTTCAAACATCTTATGTACAATGTCCGAAAAACTGCAGAAAGAGCATGTGCAAGTACAGATAAGAACGAATGGAAGGAGCATGGGCCTGTGTGGATGAGAAAGGAGTATTGGACGGAGCTGTGCGACATTTGGGGAGCGGAGAAATGGAGTGAAAATTCAAGCAAAGCAAAGCAAAACAGAGCAGCGCATCCTGAAGCGAATGTACACACGAGTGGCTCTGTCTCCTTTGCAACGCATAAAGCGAGATTGGTAAGTATACTTCTATATTTGTGAATTTTTTTAATCTAATAATAAACTGTGATTTATTTGAATAACAGGAAGTACAGCTCAAGCGGCCACCTCAATTTCAAGAGCTTTTTGATGAAACTCATAAGAAGAAAGGGACAAATGATTACATTAGTGAGAAAGCTCGGGAGGTAGCGGTAAGTGTATACACTAATAGTTTTCATTTATTGTGGTTAAACTGTAGAATAATTTTGTTTTATTTGTTTTTTTTTTGCAGGAGTCATATAGTAGAGGAATGGATGAGAGGTACGGGGATGACAGTCAGCGTCCAGAGTTGGATCCTGACATTTGGGTTGCAGCATCTGGGACACCCAAGAAAGGCCATGTCTATGGTTTTGGACATAGCTTGGGCACGACCAAAGTGATATCATCATGCTCGAGTTCGGTCTCACATGCGACCTCTCCATTTACCACACCAGCAGCCCAGGTGTTTCTTCCAGTGCCGGCCCGACCATGACTCCGGATATGTTTAGGGCGATCGTCAACGAGACCGTCTCTCAGAATATCTCAACCATCGTCTCTCAGACCGTCTCTCAGAATATCTCAACCATCGTCTCTCAGACCGTCGCCCAGATGCTCGTAGAATTGGGAATTCCTGGTAATAGAGCACCTCCTGCACCTCCTGCACAGCAGCCTCCGTAAGTATTTTATTTTATTGATTTTCTATTTGTTAACTCTAAATATCATCTTACAAAATATAAGAATTTAGATTGAGGAGGGAAAAATATCACTTTCTTAACTCTATGAACTTGGGTTTGAGGGTCCAAAATTGAAAAGAAAAGTCTAATCAATCCATCGATTGTTCCAACACGACATGGAGGTGAAAGTAACCCGTAGAAACTGACAGAGTTCAAATTGGACTCCAAATTTGAACTTCATGCTCAAATTTACATTTCTTAAGAAGAACTAATTTAATCGGGTTTAATAGGGTCAAAAAAAAAAAAAATAGATCCGATTAATTTGTCAATGACTCCAACACGATCGGGAAGGTGAGAGTGACTTGTAGAAACTGACGGAGTTCAAATTGGACTCCCGATATGGCTTGGGCAAACAATTTTGTATTTTCTTAACTACTTTAGTTTCAAATCTATGAACTTGGGTTTGAGGGTCCGAAATTGAAAATAGAGGTCAAATCAATCTATCGATTGTTCCAACACGACATGGGAGGTGAAAGTAACCGTAGAAATTGACAGAGTTCAAATTGGACTCCAAATTTGAACTTCATACACAAATTTACATTTCTTAAGAAGAACTAATTTAATCGGGTTTAAGGGGGTCAGAAATATAAAATAGGTCCGATTAATTTGTCAATGACTCCAACACGACCGGAAAGGTGAGAATGACTTGTAGAAACTGACGGAGTCCAAATTGGACTCCCGATATGGCATGGACAAACAATTTGCATTTTCTTAACTACTTTAGTTTCAAATCTATGAACTGGGTTTGAGAGTCCGAAATTGAAAAGAAATGTCCAATCAATCTATCGATTGTTTAAACACGATATGGGGGGTGAAAGTAACACGTAAAAACTGACGGAGTTCAAATTGGACTACCGATTTGAGCAAAACGTTTAAAACTATCATTCGTCAATTTCAGTTAAATGAAAAATATCTTGCTTTTAATTTTCAAGAATAATTGATTTCTTTATTAAGTATTTAATTTTAATTTTTTAAATAATATGCAGGATTATCCGTCGCGAGATGTTGGACGAGACGACGACCAGGATGAGGATGACACATATGCGGAGGATTGTGATTTCATTTTAGATGTGCATGTTGTCATTTTATTATGGATGTATGATGTTTGTGTGTTGTATTTTATGTGATGAATTTGAGGTTTGTTATGGATGTATGATGTTTGTGTGTTTGTATTTTATGTGATGAATTTGAGGTTGTTATGGATGTATGATTAGTTTGTGTGTTTGTATTTTATGTGATGAATTTGAACTTGTGGAGATTGTGATTTGTGTAGTGATTTATTGTGGTTTTGTGGTATTTTATTTATCAGGTGATATTGTTATTTATCAGGTGATTTATTGTGTTTATGTAAATTTCTAAAAAAAAATATTGTCAAATTAGCGACCGAATAGCGACCGATAGAATTCCGACGCTGATCGGTCGCTAAAATTGGTCGCTTCATCGATAGCGACGGACAATATTTGGTCGCTAATTCGGTCTCTAACTTAGCGACCGCCTTAGCGACCATAAATATCGGTCGCTGTTAGCGACCGTAACAGCGACCAACTATCGGTCGCTGTGGGCGACCAATCTGCGACCGAAAAGGGCGGTCTCTATTTGCGACGAACTTTGCGACCGATATATTTCGGTCGCTATCAGAGACAGATTTTGCGACCGATAACAATCGGTCGCTGTATAGCGACCGATATATAACGACCGATTTGATCGGTCTCACTTCGGTGGTTAGTCGGTCGCCGATCGGTACAGCGACCGAACAAAGACCGAATAGCGACCGAACCTGTCGGTCGCTATTTCCGCTTTTTCTTGTAGTGATACTATTCCCGAATGCACCATATATATATTTTTTATATACTATATATAATATATATATAATATATATATATATTATAGAGAGAGAAGAGGAGATGGAGAGAGATCCTACCTTTGTATAACACTTTATTAAACTTAAAGGGTTAGATTGACTAACAAATACTAATTATCTTTATTAAATTCTTAGGGCAAATTAATTAGAGACTCATTGTTAGATGATTGGTTAATTTATAGTTTCTTATTAGAAGACCAGAGCCACATAGTTCTTTCTTTTTTTTTATTTTTTTATTTTTGTCCCTACTTTTAGTTTCTCAGCATTTTTGAGCCTTAGGAGATGATTCCTCTTTTTAGCGTCAACTTTTTCCTGTTTTACCATTCATTCTTTTTGTCTTTCCCCATGTTGACTGACATTCATTACAATCTACAACCATATTTGTGTTACATCAGAACATCCCCTATTTTTTGCATATATTTACAATATGTCTTAATAACACTTACAGTAAGTCTACACATCACTTACAATAAGTCTTGATATTACTTATATTAAGTTTTGATATCACATATAGTGTATTTTTTACATCATTACAGTAAGTCTTGATATCACTATAATATATTTTACATCATTATAATCTATTTTTTTACATTACTAGAGTCTATGGTTAATTAATTTCAATGTTTAATGTCAGAGTTTATAATGTACAAAATTTATAACTAGTACTATAAGAGTATATTGTAA
>JACBKR010003092.1:0-31205 GCA_014218235.1 Colocasia esculenta
ATGATGAAGACTACCAGGGTAATTTTATACGAATTAAGCTTAAGAGATTGCCTACCTTCGTGTGAAGTAAAGAAAACCCTAGTTTGGTGACGACAAGAGAAGAACCTCCTTGCTCCAAGCCTTTTTCCTTGCTCTCCATGTCCAAAACTCCTCCTCTTCATCTCCCAGAGCTTCCACCACGATTTATAGGTTGCTAGGGCCGAGTTTAGGGTGTTTTGTTTACTAATAGAGTCCTACCTTCTAAGAGTCCTTCCCTCCATAAAATTCTGAATTCCCATATTTATCTCCCACTTTCCCTCTTTATCTCCTAATAGGGTTGGGAAGAGATCAAATTTCGGGGGCAAGGATTAGGGTAAGTATAGGACTCCTTTTTAGGATATATATGACTTATTTAGCATTTATCCTAAACCTCTTTCTATTTATTAATTAATTACATATGAAATTGGATTAATTATTTCCCATCCCATGATGGGCTCCTCACAATTAGACCCATTATTTTGTATTTGAACCATTTACACAACCCATTATTGATTAACTTAATGGGCTGGATTTAATTTCTTTATTTCATATTCCTCCATTTATTCTAATTAAATCTATTTATCTTATTTATTTAATTAAAAATTTTATTTTTATGGGATTTAAATTCAAGGTTGCTACACCAACTACCATTTCGGACCATATTGCCTTGCCGTTGGGAGTAGTTGGGATATGAATTAGGTCAGAGTGGTCCGGGTGTGGGGTGGGTGTCTACCTAGCCTTACCTACTGAGTGTGGGAGGAGACTTATGGTATCTACGAGCTTCGAGATTGAGAATAGTGTGTTGCGCAAGTCGTGTACCAGGGCCTGATGTAGTGGAGGCATGCCAAGTGGTCAACAAGGCCTTACTCTAGCACTGTAGGAGCATTCTATCTAATGGCATGGTCTTGATTGAGTTGGACCCACGTCTTTCCTTTTGGATGGGCCTATGCATGGGAGAGAGGTGTCGATGGGCTATACCCCGTTATCGATCTTATGTGCTCAATGAATAAGCCAGATGAGCCAATGGATCTCACCCCTCCACACGTGCCATCTCCTAAAGCATTAGCAAGGAGAAAAATACCAAGGATCTATTGAAAAGAAATACTTATGCACTTTTAGCAAGTGCACTTATTGTACTTGTCAAGTGATATGTCATCCCATGTGCTGCCATGTGGGGTGGTGTTCCACATCATCGATGCGGTTTGTAGTGATCGACAATTGATGACCACGGTGATTGATGAAGGTTAGATGATGGCCGATAGGAGGCAGAGGTGATTAAAAGCTTAGACTTAGAAGTACAAACTTAGACTTTAAAAATATTATCCTTAAGGGTTTAAAAATATCGACTGAACTTTTAATAATAGCTTAGGCTAAGTACAAACTTTGAACTAAAAAATATAACCCTTAGAGTTTCAAAAATATTGACTGAGTCTTTATAGTGATGAATTTGGACTCATAAATATTAACTTTAGACTTAAAAATACTTTCTTTAATAGTTTGGACTCATAAATGGTAAGTTTGATCGAAAAAATGATAACTTTGGATTAAGAGTTGTCGTTTGATGCTGTTTGTCAACCTACATTGTGCTCGACGTGATGTCACCCAAGCTACCTTGTTAGTGCAATAAGTCCTGAAGAGGTGATTGTGATGTAGTAGTCAGAGTGAGATCGTCTTCTCATAACCTCTCTCTTATGCAAAATAGAAAGAGGATCAGAGGACTTGGGAAGAGATTTTCAGGAATAATCTTTTGATGCCTAAGTCAAAACATGCTAGAGCAAATAGGAATCAAGATCACTCTTCACTTTTTTTTTTTTTAACTTTAGATGGACTTACTTGTGTACGGAGGGCTTCTCGGTATTTATAGACCTTCCCCCTATAAGTCTCATATCATATTGAGTCATTATGGTCATGATCATGGGGAGTTAAGGGGGACCATAGACGGACTCAGAAAATTTTTTCAGTGGGGTCACTCTCTTTAGAAATTTTCTAACCAAACTAATTTAATAAAAATTTTTAAACATCAATAGAGTTTTAAAAATCCAGTGGAGTCACATGACCCCACTGATTTGTCTCTAGATCCGTCCCTGAGGAGGACGTTATAATATACGTCCGTTATTGGGAGTTAATAAAATAGAATCTCAATGGTTGCCCACATCACCCGTTGTAATTATCCTCACATTATGGGGATCCATGTGCGTAGATCAAGTGGAAAACATTTCCCCTCCGGAGATAATAATGACCAGGTAATACATCGGGAGCCATGTTAGACTTTTCCTGGGTAACCTCACAGACTTTTCCTGGGTAACCTCACTGGGAATCTGGATAAATTTTCTAAGATAGTACTGAGGAGACATCCGGGATATCACCCATCTTAGTGCATTCCGAAACAATATCTCGGGAGTGTCCATCCATGAGCCGGCAATCCTTTTAAGAAGCAATCTTGATAAAAGGGGGCTTATGTGGCCCACTCATTACACTTTTTAGTGGACCTGTGGGCTGTCATTAAATGGGCCATTAATCTGAGATGTGTTGAGGATAGAAATAACTCCTCCCAAGTCCTTTTCAAATTTTAATGTATTCAGAATGATGGAGAACATAGTAGATTTCTCTATAAATGGCGGCATTGCAATTTATAGATGCCATAGTGGCAAGATAGCTTCCTTATCTCTCACCCTCCCATAGTGGTCCATTCCACCTTTTTATTGTCTTTTCGATTAATGATCTTTTATGTTATTAAATTTTACCTAATAATTTGCGTTATTGACTAACTTCTTTTACTGACCCTTATTTAAGTTTCTTTCACCTTTCAACTCTCCTGATTCATTTATGAGTTGGCCAACGAGCAGTAACTAGGATGTTAGCAACTTAGCATATTAAAAGAGGCATGAGGAGGATATGTTGGTGTCGTGCTGATAGCTAGTTGAAAAAACTCAATACAGATTATTCGGGTGCTGCTTTAAGGTCTCAAAATAATTAAGTTAAACATTACTTGAAGAGTGGTACTTGGTACGGATGGAAAAATATTACAATAGTGGCAAATAAAAATTAAACCAAAAATAGAGAGGGAGCCACACTGCTCATGGTGCACCCACCCTAAAAAAAAGAGACATTTTTTTTTTACAAAGAGTCATAGCCGATTCATGTGTATGATACAATCCCACACATCGATCTGAAGGTTCAAAACATTCAGACATCTTTTATTGAATGAGAGAGATGGGCATAATAATCAATTAACAAGGGTGTGTCATCAAAATTTTTAATTTTTTGGACGATCCGATTCACCATCATGTTGTATTGACACAACTCATAATAGAACGCTAAATAGGACACCACTGATGGTACACCAAGTGAAATTCTTAAGCAATATAGGGCTTCAACAGTATGGGACCCTGCACATGTGAAACTTGCCAGCACTTTTATGGTCCAGCTCATCCATAACTTGGTTTTGCTATAGCCTATAGCATGGTTAAAAGCTAACAACGCATAAATTCTCCTTTACGTCTATTCCACAAAATGGACAACGTTCCGGATCAGAATAAAATCGGTGAGGTGAAAAATGTGTCACCTCCATGTTCCTCATTTTTCTATTTCTCAAGGGCTAATGGTGTTCATACTTTTACAACATTCATATGTAAATATGGTAAAATAACAAGACGATCGACCGGGAAATTGTTCAGTACCTGTATAACCCATGCATTAAAAAAATAAAATACAATTGTTGTTCATACATGATATTCTAGTGTTAATACTTTCGGGGAACTATTCCACTTGTATGGCGATAGACATGGGGTTATGCAGTGCAGGCGCGTCAATAGATGAGTATTTCGTTCTTCTCAGCAAGGTTGCACCCAGGAGTCATCGCCCATCAACAAGCTGCACTGTCTCACCCCACCTATTCTGGGGTGCTGTTCTAGCTGTCGAGGGATCTACCAGATGTTGTTGCTTCCATGACTACATGGGAAAATACAACTTACCATGAAGCCATGTGATGAGGTAAAAGAAACAGACGGAAGAGGACGATGCATGCAACAGATAACCATAACAAATGTTGCAAGATGAAAAAAATGATGTCTAACTGAACCTTCAGTTTTGATATTAACACGGTGGAGAATAATAAAAGACATGACCTGACATTCATGAGTGCCTTATATTTCTTTCCAGAAGAATGAAAATCAACAGGAGGAGGAACAAGTAACAATATGAAGGAGGATCCCGGGTTCGATCCTGGGGTGGGGCGGGTTTTTCCAGTGGCTTTTGGCTACTGGGCTATGCAACAAAAAGAAAACAGTATGAAGAAGGATTGCAAAAGGATCAACAAAGTAAACCTGCGGGGACAGAGAAATCCTACGTAAATGATATAGATAGGTTGTGCAAAGATCTGGTGTCGTTATACCGTTCTCTGATTTACCTGCCGGTTCTGGGTTTCATGACTGATTAACATCTGTTGAAGGCTCATGATGGTATGAGAAATAGACATGGCTAGAAAAAGGAGATAAAGGGCTGTGCAGCAGTTTAGTGGGTGAGGCATGCATAAAAGGGGAGGCGTAGAGAAGCATGAGATCGTAAGTAGGGATGTAAATGCAGATAGAGAGTACACACATGACCATATCCAACAGCCACAGACTATCCACACCTTGTCTACATCTGATAAGAAATTAGCCTATCTAAGATTGTAGCTTTTTCTGTTAATAGTAATGGTGTCGGATAGGGCTCTGAATCCTGATTGATATGTCTTACATGGGTAAACATAAAAGTTTTTAAAAGAAACTAAACAATTATAAAAATATTTCCAATCTTAAAGTAAACTAACGGATCACACAAAGTTTCTTCTCACTCAAACAAAGATCAGCAAGGTTAGAAACAAAGAAAAAGGAGAAAACATCCATCCGAGATGAATATGTTACATTTTATTCTCAATCGTCCTGTAAGTTAATGCACAGGAGTTTTGGCAAGAAATTTATTTAAAATAAGGGTTTCTAGTGGCCCCTTCAATCCTTTACAATTAGCTTTCTGTCCCTCTAACTTCACTATTTTGTTTGAACCAAGAAACACAATTTTTCTCAAAAGTAGGTCCCCAGCCTTCGAAGCAGGTCCTTCTATTGCTAATCAAGAGGCCATGCTTCCAAGTAAAGTTATGTTTCTTGGGTTCATGGATAAATACTCAAGTGACGGGAGAAAAACTAATTGTAAAAGATCACGACTAAAAACTAAAAGAACCCTTAAGAATTAAGATATGTAGGATCATATACCATTTCACAAATTAAGCAGGTATTTAGTTAGTGATCAACCTCAACATAAATCACACTTGGAGAAAACATTAAAGGGATTTTTGCTTATAAAGGATTCTTACAAAAACTTTGCAAAATTGCCATCCTTGTTAAAATTTTGTTAAAAATATCACTGTTAAATCCCAAAGGTTGCATAAATATACCTTGTTCCGAAGGATCCTGTCTTGTGCGATCAGAATAAGTTTGGCTGATAACTCTAGTATAATGTGTCTCCATTGTAAGCATTTTCAGCGAAATCCTCCGGAGATAATCAGACTGACAAGGGAAAAGGGTTAAAACAAGTAAAATTATGCCACTGACAAACATTTGTCATATTAGATCAACTAGGAATTTTCTCGGTTCAAGTTAAAGAGAATACTATTTTTAAAACAACAAGTCTATGATGCCTCAGTACTATAAGCTCTTCCAAGGAGACTTATTCATGCAAGATTAATTGAAATGACCTATCCTTCAAATACCTCTCTAGTTAACAGTTCAATAATCATGTGAAGAACCCATGTTTTAAGGAGACCTACTCTTTTTGGAGGTGAATTAGTGAGACTGAGTTGGAACCAGTGGTGGATCTTCCTTTAGTCCTATAAAATTGTGATGAATGCCACTATTTGACATAATCTTATCACTTTGATTGTGATTATGTATTCCTATGCTCACCTGTGTGGTAGAGGTATTGATTTTGACCGTAGATTAAGGACCAGAAGTGTGGTAGTAAAAGAAATACAAATATTTGACGCAAAACCATTATCTTGATGTCTGTGATTAGACACCCAGGGTCTGGGAGCCATCCATCAAAAGCCTCGATTCAAGCCAAGAAGATGGGCATGATCATAACATAACATCAAAATGCTTAAGAAGTGCAGGCATGTGAAGAGTCCATATGTATCTCACCATGATTAGACAGACACAGGGATGTCTAGATAATTAGTAATTACAAAGATCTTTTTAAGTATCATCAGGATAAATGCCTAGAGGAAAATCAACTGCTTTGGCAGCAAGACAGAAAATGTCCTTCGGTGGCGAAGGACAATACTAGTGCAATGGAAAGGATATACTGCTAAGATTATAGCTACTAACTTTTTCCTTAATAGTTCATGGCCTATATATAATATTTTTTTAAAGTGGATGGTATCATAAAATCACTAAAATGAAAAAGTGAAGGAATATGAAAGTCAAAAGGCAAAAACTGTACATCTCTACATGGAAAATTTTTCCCGTGTACAAAAGCATTTTCCCCAGTGCACAAAGACTACACTAAGAAGGTGCACAACAGTCTTCAAAATAAGCTTGAATTCAACCTGGAACCAAAAGGAGGCCACCAGGATGTTATGGTTATTCTTGTTATAGAAGTCAACATCAATTTCTCTATGTGCATGGTTGCATGGGACACTGACCTAAATGAAACTATAACCAGAAAAAATAACAGTGCACAACAATATGTTCCTCCCTTGATCAATAGGCAAGAAATCAATTATGTTCAGAAACTGGTGAATTAATCTGCAAAGAGAATTACAATGCAAAAATAGGGTACTCTATCAAATGGGGGAATCAGGTGCCAAGGCAATGTTCCACATATGATATGGCTAAATTCGGGCAATATTTTCTGAGTTTGATTGGGTAGCTGTGGTCATAGTCATACATAGCAGAAAGCTTACCAAAATTTTTTCTTCTTTATGAAGAACCAACACTGATCAGCAAGTAGAAACAGACAGCCAAGATCCATGGGAGATATAGAAATACATGAAAGGTGATAAACTTATGCTGTAAGACAGTACAAAATCATTTGCTGTGCATCCTACAAAGGGCAACTCCCCATCTTGGGGTTTAACTGCAACAAAAATTTGATGCAAAGGGAGCAAGTGGACCCTGGACCTTGTCTTTAGCGGGTTGTAAAAAAAGTGTTGTAGAAAACACTGGTGATATTTTCATAAACAAATTCCATAATTCTAGCAAAAAAGGAATATATCAGCATTTTAGTGATTTCAAAAGTCTATAATCAATAACATGCTATAGTTCAAAGTTCAAAATCCGTCTCTGCTCTAAATTATAAGGGAAAATGATCAGATGCTTTTTCTGATCTTCCACTGTTCCACAGATGACTGTTCATCAGTACAGCAATCAAGCTCTTCCCACTTGCCCACTAAATGCCAAATAGCTTATAAAAGGCATATTTCCTTCCTTCAGCATCCACATGGATCATAGCAGGCATATTTCCTTCCTTCGGCACCCACATCTCTCTTGTTGTTAACTTCTCCTTGGCATTACTTGTTGAACCAAAAGATCGAGAAAACAAATTGAGTAGGATCATCCATATTGCTTAATCTGATCTGCTCCCCTCCCATTAGCATGCATGCTCACCTGACCCATCAGCCGAATATGTCTATATCAGCCAATACATAAAAGCATAGACCTCAGATTGACCTATCTTGGCCAACCTTCAACCCTCCCCCTCCCTCCAAGACCAGGTGCCGATGTTGGCATGTCACATGGATAATGAGAACAGTTCTAGCAAAAAGACCATGCTGCATACCACGAGAGCTAGAGAATGAAGTGATACATCATGGCCATCTGTCCGGCCATGCAGCAGATGTCAATGTGCTCATATGACTAAATGTTAGCCACAGAAAATCTTCCAAAAAGTATATTTAACATATTAGCATTGCATTTGTCATCCTAGCCATAAGCATCATAACTGGACATGTCATTTTTCCTCTAACACATGCATCAAAGAGAGTAAGCATGGCCACAGGCAAGATACAATAGATTTAAAGAATGAAGCCATGAGAGAACATGGCTCATTTCCTTTGTACTCCAGGACCTACATTTTTGAAGTAAAAATGATGATTGAAATGCAACATTCAAGTACTTAACAAACAAAAAGAAAGTCCAAACATTTTTCTAAAAGTGGGTAGTACCACAAAATCAAAGAAATCCTAAAGACATAAATTTCCATGCTACAGTTTCTGTCAAAAGCAGCAAAGTCTGTAGAAGAATGAGCTGCCAAGGTAGTCTATCAAAAATTTTTAAAAATGTAAAAGAACAAAGGATTTGATTGCAACCATTCACAGGTTAGAAAGAACCTGATTCCCTGCAATATTATAAATCTTCTCCTCAAATCTCTCAGCAATTCTTCTCAGTTCATCTAAACCCTCTTTCTCACAGATTGGAAGATGCCTTTGTAGAGTATCAAGTCTGCATAAATAAAATAATGTAGTAATTAATGAAATGACAGTGATGTGAACACAAGGTAAGAAGAGACCCCCGATCCCAATGCGGAATCGGGTCGCCCGGAATCATCCAGGATTGGCTGATCCAGCCCAATCCGGGCTGATTCAATCCGATTCCCCCCAGGTTCTACATAGAATTGAAAAGGGAGGGGGGGGGGGGGGAATCGGCATTCCCACCCCCAAATCAGATCGGGACCCCCTGATTCCAATCTGAATCGGCCGATGTCGATCCGGATCGGCCGATTTTGCATTCCATGGTCATATACTAGCTGACTACTAATTGAGATTGTAGCTTCCACGTTACTTTACTTTGTTCCCTTCATAACATGATATCAAAACAGTATTTTAATGGCAGCCGTCATGATGTATGTGTCATGTCTCATACACATTTGTCCCCCTCATTATGGCTGTGCCTTGTGATCGTAACAGTTGTCAACATTAAACGAGGTCATTTGCCATTGCCACCCATGACCATCAACCATCTTGTCCACCCCCCCACCCCCACAATTTGATTTGCATCAGAGTGGCTAGGGCATCAGGGGTTCTTAGGTGAGGGAGAAACAGAATCTGGATTGGGTCCATTAATCTCAGATTAAATTGGTTTCAGGCCAGACAGGCTGGCTTGAGCAACATCGTTCTAGCCTTTTTTGTCTTGTCTCAATATGTGTGTCATCTTTGTCATGCAGCTGGCTTAAGTATTCCAGGCATGCACATGTTACTGTTGATGCTGGCTTCATAAAGAGTCCTAATGACGCTGCTCTTTTTCCTGTGTACTTCTTCATGTTGGTGTACTATTCATCTCAGTTAATTAATGACATGATGCAATCAAGCAAACATCATTACCTCCTCTCTAAAAAGGCATCTTTAACACCTATCTTAGATGAAATACCTTCATCCTCTGCATTATTTCCCTGTTTGGAGGTTGCTAACTCTTCCTACAAATAGTAAAACACTCTTTAATGAGATGCCCTCTTGATCCTTGGACAGTAGAGACCCTCTTCGTCCGGGACAGTAAGAGTGTGGGGCTTTTGCTATCTAGCATTAAAAGACTGATAGGACTCACGATTTCAACAGAAAATTATCAGGTCTATTGTCTTGCGGGTAAAAATTAGTAGAGTGTATTCTTCATAGGCAATTAAAGCTCCAGTCTGCATGCTAACCCAGAATCAAACTCTGATGTACTACAATAAAGTCTTTCATTGATTTGGTAGCAATTTCCTTATATGTGAAGGAACCTGAATCAAAATGGACAGACAATGTGATCCTAGAAAACGCTGGACGCATGACAAACTGCATGACTCAGACTCCAGGCCACTTCAACCCTGTATGAAGGAGCCATGAAGAAAACAACATAGAGAGTTTGAAACCCCTAGAAAGTCAGGCAGATTCTAGTTTTAAGAATCATATTACTTGTAACAGATCTGAGCTCTGAGAACTGCTAAAAAAGTCCCGATGGTCAGCAGAATGGCCAAAGTCCTGCGACCCAATTTACTCGGCAAACAGCTTTACTAATTTACGATCTTGCACTAATCCAAAACATAAGTACCACCAAGGAGAATAAGATCAAGAGGAAACACTAGAATTTTGAGGGGAACCAGAGAGCAGTTTCCATCACAAGCGACGCCCAATAGTCTACATACTATACGAAGGCCTAGGTGGCTTTCCTCATCATCTATAAGAAGCGACATTTCTAGTGTTCAAAGGTAAGAGAGGCATTCCGTAACCAGCAGTAGCATAATCAAAGTTTGTGGATCCCCCCACCCACGATGCTCCTTGATGCCGGAGCTTTCCAGCAGTGAACGCGACTGATGACTCTGGCTACTTCAAGGCGGACATCCTAAACCACGAAGATCAAACATGTGAATCGATGATAAAAGGATCCTGCAACCCTGTCGCTACATGCAGGAGCCACAAAAAGACTACACATCAAGACTCCTACAAAGAGACATCAAATATAGATGCAGAGAGTTGAAACTTCTCTTCGTAAAGAAACCCATTCTTGACATATGTAATGAGTTTCATGGGTTTGGAACGACCAGAGTAGGATAGCAAAAGTTCCAACTTTCATCTTTTCTCATCACGCTTAGCGACCTCGTCCGGGGAAGATCTTCCGGAAAAGTAGGGGGGAAAAAAAACACGAAGGCAAGCATAACAAGAAAGATCACAGGGGAGAGCCAGGAGACCAAGAACACACACCAAACGAGCCCATACGCGTCGTACGTCATAGAACAGGGAAAACACAGAGCAGGAAAGGCTCACATTTTATTGACGATACGGTCGCGGGCGCCGGGGGGCAGTTGCACCCTCCAGTCTCCGGCGGCGGCGGCCGCAGGGGCCACATTCACATTGGCGGCGGCCCCTTGCGCCGGCCCCTGGTTGTTGCTACCGCCGCCGCCCTCCATGGGAGAACCTAGTGAGGAGAACAGCAAGAGGAGTTTGGGGGGCCGGAAGAGAGGGAAGAGGACAAAGGGAAGAAGCCCGGCTGACCTCAGCGGGCGATGGATTCCAGCTGCTCGTCCGCCCCCGACGATTTATAGATGAGGCGGCCTTCGCAACGTGACAAAGGTGAGATTTTTCTTCTCATATAACTTAAAAAACCTTCTAGTTTTGAAATTGCACCTTTTATCTATGCCATTCTCTCTTCCACAGCCAATTCTAGAGTGGTGTTAGGATATAGTGTGGACACTTGGTATGCCTTTATTGTGTTTTCTTTTATTTGTCAAGTTTTAATTTCAATATTTTAAGGAAAAGAGAGAGAGAAAAGAAATATTATCCTACTTATCTTTACGAGTTACACGTGTCTGTGAAAATGCAAAGACTAGACAAGAAAATAAGGATAGAGTGTGCGTTGTTCGATCTCATGATTAGACGGCACGCATTGGTGCCGACAATATATTTGGAGAAAGAAATTTTATAATCTATCAACATATATTATCCATCTTAAATATATGTGAATGAAGTAGAGTGTGTTGAAAACTTTTCTCGCACATTTGTATTCCTTTTTTCTTTTCTTTTTGTTTTAAAAAAATGTTTTATCATTACTTGATATGGCCCGAGAACATGTGTTTCAAATGCATTTATTGATCCACATTCTATATGGAGGAGAATGAGAAACAAATGGAATGTAGGTGCAGTAAAGGAGTTGAATTTCCTTTCTTCCTAAAAAGGATACATACTGAAGTTCAAAGCTCCAGTATCTTGACGTATGATTGTTACATCTCTTTTATGTCCACTTTCTAACTATGTTGTTGCATCTTTCTCTATCTCACATACTTCACATTAATATACTATGATTGGAGGATACATGTGGTTTGTCTCAAGTACACTTGCCTTCTTTTTGTGAAGTAGAATGGGTGCTCCAAAGCACACAAAGACTTGGTGTGGAACTCAAAATTTTTTCTCCCATAAAAAGCTCTTGAACTAAAGTTCAATGTCTAATATTTTTGCAGGATTAGAACAAACATTTATCTCTACTTCACTCTACTACCTTTTATAACGCTCTTTAAAGAACATCATATAGTTGTCGAACTGAAAGGTGAGAGGGTTGGTCAGACCTCCTTTGTAGTTGCCAGAGCCCAGTCCTCCTATTACTCTATTATGTGCAACTGTAGTCACCCAACAAAGTTAGGTAACATCATAAAATGGAATATTTGTAGACTTTGAGGTTGTTTGGTATTAAAATAGATTGAGGATAAGTTATCAACTTGTCCTCAATCTATTTTAATACCAAACAACCTTGGAGGATTATTGGCTAAAACTACGAAGTCTACAACATTTTGCAAGAGGCAATGGATTTGCTCCGAAGTAGACACCCATGACTCCTTTTGAGAATTTTCACATATGATGTTTGATAAATCGACGACAATGGCATAAATGTAAATGAAAATTATAGAGGAGCTAGATTAAAATATGGAAAGAAAGAAAAGAAAATTCTCATGATGTTTGAGGAAGAGAGCAAAGGCCAGAACCATGGTAGACTAAATATCCAATGTAATTAAAATGCTTCAATTACTTTTTGACCTAAAAGAGAAGTTGACTTCACCAATTTATATTCTAAAGAATAGAACAAGGGAAGTTTTCAAAGCAAATAAGTTATTTATTCTGATATAATTTATCATCCTAATATAATAGAGCACTTCTCTGGCTCTTGTTGACAACACCATTGTTGCATAATAATGCTAAAAAGAGAAAAGTTACTATATTGACATAAGTGCAGCAAGGCTACATTTTAATGCACTTCGCACATCTCATTCATCCTCCTCACCTGGGACAGTGGACCGCACCACATCGATGAAGCCAATGCCACGCCAGCTCTTCGTCGTCCGCACGAAGTCATTTCGGATCTCGAGATAAATCTTCCCTATCATGACTCTACGGCCTCTAGTTCAGAAAAGAAAAATAAACTTTATACACATTATGCCCTTTGCCACCCATTTGTGCACATGTTAGCGTTGCTGCAACATTCATTTCTCTTGTAGCTAGGAAGGTTGCAGTTGTGGGTTGGCATTGTCGCATTTGAAGCTAGAAGGTCCAACGAAATGGAAGGAAGCAACAGCTCAGAGAGCTCAAGCAGGGCCCAAAAGTGCTTGATATCAACGATTGTGTCTTCTATGGCTTATGGAGCCCAAGCATGAATGTATGGACAAGCGATGGTTTGGCCGTCATCTCTGTTCATGGGAGCATGTATGTTAGGAAATGCAATGGTTCCTGATCTCCTAAGATTTATTTTTCTTTCTGCCCATGCACCATCAACGGAATCAAGAGGGACAAGCAACTACGATGCTGAGAAGGGGAAGGGTGTGCATGTAATCCATGTTGAGGAAGAGTCCCTGAGGCCAATTTTTCTTTCCACTCATGCACCATCAATGGAATCAAAAGGAGGGACAAGCAAGTATGATGTTGAGAAGGGGAAGGGTGTGCATGTGATCCATGTCGAGGAAGAGGCGTTTGGTTAGTAGAAGGCAATTATTTCTATAGTGAGTTTGAGAACATGTCCATTTTTCCAAGTGATTTTTATGCGTTTTGGCCATAGGAACTCCAATAAATAGTCTGATAGAATATCGAAGGAAAATGAGGATGGATGTTCTGTAGAGAATGAAGTTGTTTGTAAGTCTAAAAATTGTAAAGTTTGTATTTACCATAATATTTGGAGCCTTAGGTTTTTATTTGGTGTCTATTTGTGAATCTTGAAGCCTAAGGTTACTATTTAGCACCCATTTGTGCATTTTCGAGCTTAAGTCGAACATTTGGGAGCCTAAAGTTATTATTTGGCGCCTATTTGCACATTTTTTAGCTTTAGTCGAACATTTGTGAGCTAAACTGTATACATAATTCACCTTTCTTGAAAGTTTTTCCTTCTTACTCCATGTTGTAGGATATTTGGGTGTTCAACAGACTTCATTGTTTCTTTACCAGCATATTTTGGAACCTAAGTTCATAATTTGGTGCCGATCTCCACCTTTTAGAGCTTAAGTCGAACTTTTTGGAGCTTAAACTGTATAATTAATTCACATTTTCTATAGTTTTTTATCTAATTCCTTCATGTTGTAGAATATTTGGGTTTTCTAAATACTTCATTGTGTTTAATGAAAAATAATAAAGAATTAAATTTATTAATTGTTTCCTCACTAGAGTATTTTGGAGCCCAAGTTTATCATTTGGTAGCTACTTGGCACATTTTGGAGCTTTATTTCAAGTTTGGAGCCCAACCTGTCTACATAATTCACCTTTAATGATAATTTCTTCTGATTCCTTATTTTGTCTGTTCTTTACTTGTGGTTATGATAGGTAATGTGTAGTTTAAATGTGAGAATAATGTGTTGAAGAGTCCATCCAAGGACAAGCAAAAGATCCCAACA
Source organism: Colocasia esculenta (assembly GCA_014218235.1). Classification (NCBI taxonomy): domain Eukaryota; kingdom Viridiplantae; phylum Streptophyta; class Magnoliopsida; order Alismatales; family Araceae; genus Colocasia; species Colocasia esculenta. Next base: position 14,386 of record JACBKR010003092.1, read on the forward strand.
GCTAAAGTAGTAGTAAAGCCTTATGAAGGGATAGAGTTTGAAACTATTGATGATATGAAAACATTCTACAATAAATATGCGAAGCGAGAAGGATTTGATATATCAAGTTCAGATAGCAAAATTTTGAATGGTGTGTGCATGTTCAAGAAGTTCACATGTTATAGAAGTGGTGAAAGCAGGAGAGTTCTAGAAACTAAATTACATTGTGACATAGCTAAAATTGGATGTCCAACAAGTTTGAAAGTGAGACGAGACAAACATACCATGAAATACACTTTGTATGACATATAACTTCAGCATAACCACAGCCTAAACCCATTGTTAGCTGTTTACTTGTGATCCCATTGATAGATATGCACTCTAATGAAGGTCGAAATTGTTAACATGCACAATGTTGGGATTACAACATCAAAGATTGTGTCATACATGACAAAGAGGAAAGGTGGGATTAGACAACTAGATTTCATGGAGAAGGGTTTTAAGAACTTTCTTGAGTGTGGAAGGCAAACACAATTGAAAGAAGATGACACAAAAATAATGTTGGCTCATTTCAAAGCAATGCAAGCTACCAACCCCACCTTCTATTACACAACGGAGATAAATGATAATGATACTTTGAGAAATGTCTTTCGGATAGATGGTAGGTCAATGAGAGCATGTTCGTATTTCTCCCATGGCATATGCTTTGACACAACATATTTGACAAACATATATCAAATGCCCTTTGCTCCATTCATGAGAGTGAATCAGCATAGTCAGTCCATTCTCCTTAGTTGTGCTTTGCTAAGCAACGAGAAGATTGAAAGCTTTATATGGGTGTTCAATTGTTGGTTACAAGCTAACGGTGGTATTCATTCAAATGTAATCATTACCGACTAGGACAGAGCCATAGAAGTGGCTATTGCTCAAGTGTTCCTAATGCGTGACATGGATTTTGGTTATGGCATATATTGAAAAAGATACCATAAAAAATTGGTTATATATGCAATCACCTGAACTTTATGTATGATTTTAATGAATGCATCTATCACTCAATATTGACCCATCAATTCAATGAAAGGTGGGAGCAGATGATGAGTGATTATGAATCAACTAGAAAAAATAAGTGGCTAAAAGGATTATATGAATGTCGAGCTAAATAGGCTCCAGTCTTCTTAAAAGATACATTTTTGTTGGTTCAGTACCACATCCCTCTCATAACTTTTTCTTTGTGCTTAAACTAGCTGTCCTACTCATTAAATTCTTTTTACTCTTGTATTGTCCATGAATGTTCATTACTCAAGGAGTGAGAGCATTAATCACTTTTTTGATGGGTTTGTAACTGTAAAGATAACTTATCTGAATTTGTATCAAGCTATTCACTTGCACTTGAGTGTAGATTTGATATAAAGAACCAGGCTGAAATGAAGTTATGGGGAGCAAAAACATATTTGAAAACAAGCTCTCCCTTTGAGAAGTAGGCTGCTGCCATATACATAAGGGCCATATTCTAAAAGTTTCAACAAGAATTAGTTGAGGTCTCTACATGTCATCCCATCAAGGTTGATGTATAAGGAAACATATTGGAATTGACGGTGAAGTCCTATGAAATGGTAAATGTGAAAGGTGTACATAAGCAGTTTTTGAAAGAGTATGATGTCATGTACAGAAGGGATGAGTAAGAGGTGCATTGTGGCTGCTGAAGTTTTACTTTTAAAGGCTACTTATGCGCGCATGCTCTAATGACATTTCAATTCTTAGCATTACAAAAATTCTCAAAAAATAATTTCTAGGATGTTGGCGGAAGGGTATGCGGTATAGACAAACAAGAACAGATGTTGGAGTTGAGAATGAATATCATAGTTCATCATCTGGAAGGTACTCCAGTTTAATGTATAGATTCATGAAGATAGTCTAGGCAACATTATGTTCAAAGAAAGCCAATGATGTTGCTATAGGTGAATACCTAACCTTATGGAAAGGTGAGGGGCACAATGCTGCATGCAAAAAGACAGACCTCCAATTCAATCCCAGATGTAAGAGCAGTTCAAGATCCTCAAGAATTGTGACAAAGGGGAGGAATCGTGAGAGAAAAATTAAATCAGCCATTAGAAGATAAGGAAGAGGAGAAAATCATGGAGACTGGTGTTGGCAAACAAGTTGAAAATCCTTCAAACCAACATATCACCCAACCATTACATTATGTGAAAACCAACTTATAAATGAAGGCAGTGAAGACTATGTTTTAGATTTGTCTTTTTTTTTACAACACAATGATTGGTCATTGTAAAATTAAAGAACAAGCTTGTAGCAATCGAGTCCGGATCCTCCCAGTACATGGGAGGACCGGACTCCATAAGTCACCAATGAGTTAAGGGATTGGATGAGAGTTTTGCAAAAAATCCAATCAAAATATGAATTTTTTAAAAAAAGATTTTTTTACAAAACTCTTACCCACCCCTCACCCCCATTGGTGACTTATGGAGTCCGATCCTCCCATGTACTGGGAGGATCCAGACTCGTAGCAATCCTATTATTTTGCATGTTGCTATGGATATGAGCCAAAATCCTATTCATACTTCACATATTTAGTCATGTTCAATATTTTTTTATACGACCTATTACTGCAGGACATTTACTATGTTTTGGTACATGTTTTGCTGGTGAAAAAATAAACGTTAGGAAAATAATATCTTTTGGAGCCAACAACTTATTTTAGAGCCTAAGTGCACATTTTGAAGCTTATGAAAGCATTTTAGAGTCCAAAATGTGGTCATGTTATAGATATAGATACTTAGAAGTTTATAAAAAATTTTGACTGCCTATTATGTGGAATGTTTAGGGGGTTACGGTATATGTTTTTCCTAGTAAAAAATTAAATAAATAATAAAATCTCTAATTTTATGTAAACAAAAATTTGGAGCCAACTATCATATTTTGAATCCTAAGCACACATTTTGGAGCCAATGAGGAGCATTTTGGAACCCAATTTGTGGTCATGTTACACATACTCATATTAAATTTTTTTTTGACAGTGCATGTTGCTGTGGAACGTTTAGGGGGTTACATAACAAATAATAAAACTCAAGTTTTAACAAAACAAAATCTTTTGGAGCCAAACACCATATTTTGAAGCCTAAGTGCACATATATAGGAAGGCTTTTGTAGCCCAATGTATGGTCATGTTACACATACTCAAAAGTTTGTCAATTTTTTTTTATATTGATTTTGTTGTAGAATGTATAGGGGGTTATAGAACATGTTTTGCCTAAAAAATTAAATAATAATAAAATCTCAAGATTTAGCAAAATATAATCTTTTGGAGCCAAATCTCGTATTTTGAACCTTTACGCATTTTGGAGCCTATGGGAAGCATTCTGGAGCCCAACTTGTGATCATGTCACACTAATCAGAAGTTTTTCATTTTTTTTTTGGTTTTGCCTGTTACTGTGGCACATTTAGGGGGTTACATACATGTTTTGCCTAGGAAAAAAAATATAATATTAGGTTTAGCAAAATAGAACTTTTTGGAGCCAAACATCATATTTTGAAGCCTAAGCACACATTTTGTACATAGAGCATTTTGGAGCCCAACATATAGCCATGTTACACATACTCTGATGTTTTTCAAAAAAACCTTTTTGACATTGCCTGTTGCTGTGGGACATTTAGGGGTTTACAATACATGTTTTGCCTGGAATAAAAATTAAATAAATAACAAAATCTTAGGGTTTAGAAAAATAGAATTTTTTGGAGCCAAACATCTTATTTTGAAGCTTAAGCATGTATTTTGGATCCCAACTTGTAGTCATATTACACATACTCAAAAGTTTATGAATTTTTTTTTTAACATTGCATGTTGCCTGGAAAAAAAAATTAAAGAAATAATGGCAACTCATTTATTCACAAAGATGAAGCAATTCATTCATCATAGACTCAATTCAAAATTTAATCACAGACTCAATTCACACTTCACGTAGATAGAAATTTTGCAGTTGTAATGTAATCAAATTTATCATTGAAACTGTAATCACATATATCAATGTACTATAAGTCAATCATAACATTACACAGTTTCAAACATTATTTAATGGCTTTTAAATGACTTTACAAAAATATGACAAGCAAGCTTGAGTCGATATTTGTTCACAGCAGTGTCATCAAAGTCCCAAATTGAGTCCAACTCCTTCGTCGTTAGCTACTTCATGTACATCAAGCAGTATAGAGCGCAATTCATGCTTAGGCTGGGTTGCGGAGGACAATTTTCATCAAAATAAAGTTGAAATTCCCCAGCATTGGTGTAGCCTTCAATTTTAAGATATTCTTTTAAAATGCTTTCATGTCAATATAAAGAAAGATGTGAATAAATCCTAATGTTTGTTGCTTCTCCAAAGAGTTACTTTATCTACTACCTGAGACATAATGAAGACATACCCATGTCTAGCAATGCTGTCATATATTGCATTCCCTCATGAAGAATTGTAAAGTACAATGGTTTTTTTGTTCGCTGGAGGCTAAGCAGAAACCAATGGTTGGATTCGTATAGTATGAAGAAGAGAAATTCAAATTTAGATGGTGGGGCCCATAAATTTTCTTAGCCAAGCAAGTATGGAGTTTGTGCCACTTTGACTCCATCGTGCAATCTGTGCACCCAATCCACGAGCACATAATGCTGTCTAGCTAGCCCATTGATGGTAGGATTCTCAAAATGGGCTTCTTGGAACTTTTACCTTTCCTTCATAACGTGTATTCCAATCTCAATAAGCTGCAAACAATAGAAAGAGACAAAAGAAGAAAAATAACAATCAGAGACATTTTAATTTTGGACTCTTCATGCATGGTGAATATCTACCTCATCATCTGTCATATTGCCCCATAATAAATCCCAAATATGTGACCACCGTAGCACATACTTGTTTGGAAAAGTCAAGACAACGTGTTTGAGATGTATAGAAAAAAATAAATAAATGCCAATAATAGTCATGAATTATAATCAAACAAATATTATATCGAGTGTGTTGTTTACTTGTGGTCCACATGTCTTCTTGGCCAAGGCAGGTCTCTACCATGTAGTCTACCATTGGGTGGCTTGGTGATGGGAAGCGAGAAGTTGAAGCAATGGTTTAAGCCCATTTGGAGCCATTTAAAATTTTCTTATTTTTCTGTAATTTTTTGCTTTGAGAGTTAGAACATGTAGTAAGAAGTGAGGATTATTATGTACTTTTCCTTTTTATTGAGTCTAGTCATGTTATCCCATAGTCTAGAGTTGTAATAGTTCCATTTGAAATAATAAGTTGAGATTTGAATAAAAGATTAGTGGAGTTCAAATTTGGGCCCTATGATGATGTATGTTGTTATACATTTAGTGCGTGCTAGCTAGAGGCTTATTTGCCGACTGTTCACGTCTCAGGATATCGATTCAAATTATTTCTGAATTATTATAATATCCGCTGCGTAATGCTCGGGACGTGACAGTTTAGTGGTATCAGAGCCTAGGAATACCAAATAGGATATATGTCTTAGGAATAGGAGATACCTATGGAACCTAGGTCATGGAAATTAAATACAGTACCTGGTGAGAATGGGTAGAGACTGGAATATGTTAGCAAGAAATAAACACTCTACCCATTGACTCTGATAATGTATCTAGAGACATTAATTGGTTTCCATCCTTTTCTCAGGAACCCTCATAACTCTTGCACTCAACTGCAATGGCTCGCAACCAATGGCAAGCTATGCAAGAAACAATAGCTGGATTGACTCAGCCCTACAAAATGTGGTTCAGGCTATTGCAGTTAGAAACGGAGCCGGTGATCTGCACTGTAATTTTAGGAGTTTAAACCTCCTCGTTTATCTGGATCCCCTGATCCGGACGAAGCAGAGAACTGGAAAGAGGAGATGGAAAGGATCTTCCAAGTCATGCAATGCACTAACAGGGAGAAGGTGGTACTGGCCACTTTTCAATTCACTAAGGATGCCCGAGCATGGTGGAAGGCCACATCGGCCCACCTGCCTAATGTTGGCGAACTGGAGTGGGCCGGATTCCTGGAGATATTCCGGGGAAAGTATTCTCTGAGAGAGTCAAGGAGCAGAAGGCAGCGGAGTTTGCCGCACTAAAACAGAAAGGAATGTCCGTGTCTGAGTATGAGGCTCAGTTCGCGCGTCTTGCTGTGTATGCCCCACACTTGGTGAGAACTGAAAGACTTAAGGCAAATCGGTTCATGGATGGGCTCAGGCCCATGTTCATTGAAAGGCTCGGACCACACAACATTCAAACTTACACTGAGATGGTCCAAAGAGTCAGCTGGTAGAAGACACCATGGCCAAAGTAGAGGGCATGAGGGGCAAGGACAACTCCAAGCCGGTCTTCGTCAAGAAGGGATCACCTAATATTGCTCCAACTTTTCGTAACAACAACGTCAACAACACAACAAGAGGCCGAATGTCGGAAGAGATGTTACTGGAGACAAGAGAGTCAAAGTGGAAGGTAGGCAGTGGTTGAAAATTACAAATTTTGTGATAAACCAGGGCACCGAGTTGAAGAATGCTGGAAGAAGCTCGGGGCATGCTTGAGATGTGGTGGTCGTGACCACCGTATTCCTGACTGTCCAATGATGAAGGACCAACCAGGCAAAGCCCCGAATGTACCACGATGTCAAGGACGCCTTAATGCTATCCTAGAAGCTGACCTACCCGAGGAAGGGGGTATGGTGGAAGGTACCATTTTCATACACTCGTAACCTGCATTTGTGCTTATTGATACTGGAGCTGCATATTCATTTGTTTCCACCACATTTGTTGAACTCTACCTATCAAACCTGTACCCTTGAAATCCAAGATCACTATAGCCTCTCCACTAGGCTCAGAATCTGAACTCACTCACTACCTGCCGAAATGTGAAACTATAATTGGAGGACACAATCTCCCTGCCACCTTATCTGTTTAGACATGAAGGGTTATGATGTCATTTGGGTGTCGATTGGCTAATTGAATATGATGCCGGTAAACTGTCGCCATAGGAGGGTCACTTTTAAAATACCAAACTTTCCAACTCTATCGCTACTTGGCACCCGTTATCACAAACACCCTATCTTGATATCCTCCCTAAAGGCCTCTAAGCTGATCAACCAGGGTTGTGATGCTTTCCTAGTTTCCGTCTTGACAACTGAAAAGAAGAAAACCAACCCTAGAAGAAATTCCAATAGCCAGGGACTATCCTGATGTATTTCAGAGGAATTACCTGGTATACCACCTGAGCGGGAGGTAAACTTCACCATTGAGTTACTCCCTGGGGCAGCCCCTGTTTCAAAGGCTCCGTATCACATGTCCCCTGTTGAATTGCAGGAATTGAAAAGACAGATCCAAGAATTGCTAGACCAGGTTTTATCAGGCCTAGCACATCCCCGTGGGGAGCGCCAATGCTATTTGTCAGAAAGAAGGACGGGACAATGAGGCTATGCATTGATTACCGTCAGTTAAACCAGTTGACAATAAAGAATAAGTATCCACTGCCCCGCATCGATGAGCTGTTTGACTAGATCTCCAGTGCACAATATTTCTCCAAGATAGATCTAAGATCAGGCTACCATCAACTAAGAATAAAGGAGGAGGATATTCACAAGTCTGCATTCCGGAGTAGATATGGTCACTATGAGTTCGTGGTCATGCCGTTTGGTTTAACAAATGCTCCAGCGGCTTTCATGCAACTTATGAACAATATTTATAGGCCATACTTGACTAGTTTATAGTGGTGTTCATTGATGACATCCTTATTTACTCTAAATCCAAAGAAGAACATGAGGAACACTTGAAGGTTGCTCTGCAAGTGCTCAGAGATAATCAACTCTATGATAAACTTAGTAAGTGTGAATTCTGGATGGACGAAGTGTCTTTCCTTGGTCACATCATATCCAAGGAGGGAATTTCTGTGGATCCATCTAAGGTGGAGGCGGTAAAGAACTAGGAAAGGCCGACAACTGTGTCGGAGATTAGGAGCTTTCTGGGTTTAGCCGGTTATTATCATCGCTTCATTAAAGATTTCTCAAAGATAGCTGTACCATTGACCAGGCTTACCAGGAAGGAGAATCCAATTGCATGGACTGATGAATGTGAAGAAAGTTTCAAGGCATTGAAAGTGCACCTTACCTCGGCACCCGTACTGACACTGCCAGTTGCTGGGGGTAGTTTTGAAGTATACCGATGCATCCGGGATCGGCCTAGGCTGTGTGCTGATGCAAAATGGGAAAGTTATATACTACGCGTCCAGACAATTGAAGAAGCATGAGTATAATTATCCTGTACATGATCTGGAGCTAGCTGCTGTAGTCTTCGCCTTGAAGATATGGCGTCATTATCTATATGGTGAGAAATTCATTGTGTTTTTTGACCATAAAAGCTTGAAGTATCTGTTTTCTCAGCAGGACTTGAATATGAGACAGCGGAGGTGGTTGGAGTATCTCAAAGACTTCGACTTCACTATCCAATACATCTAGGAAAAGCAAATGCTATGGCGGATGCTCTAAGTAGAAAACCAATGATCACATGTCAAGTTTAATGGTGGACGAATGGAAGTTGTTAGAGGACTTCGCCAAGTTAAATATTGATGCTGACATCAAAGAGAAGGGATGCCTTGTTGCTAGTGTTAAAGCACAACCTACACTATTGAAGGACATCACAACACTCCAAGACAATGACCCGTACTTGTGGAGAATAAGGCTAATCTAGACCAGAGTCCGGATTTTCATTAACTGAAGATGGAAGACTATTGTTCCGGGATCGAGTCTGTGTACCCGACCACGGAGACAAAGAAAATGATTATGGATGAGGCTCACAAGACCAGGTATACCATTCATCCTGGAACTACCAAAATGTATCAAGATTTGAAAAGAAGCTTTTGGTGGCCTAATATGAAGAGAGAGGTGGCGGAATATGTCGCCCGATGCTTAACATGTCAAAAGGTCAAGGTGGAACACTTGCGACCCGCAGGTAAACTCAAACCCCTAGAAATCCCAACATGGAAATGGGAGGGGATAGGGATGGACTTTATTTTCGGACTACCCAGATCTAGAGGTGGATTCGATGGTATCTGGGTTATTGTCGACGCTTAACTAAGTCGGCTCACTTCTTGCCAGTGAAGAATAAGTGGTCAGTAGATGTTCTAGCTGCATTATATGTGAAGGAAATAGTCGATTACATGGAGTACGGTGTCTATCGTGTCTGATAGAGACCCTAGGTTTACATCCCACTTTTGGAAAGGACTGCACTACTCCTTGGGATGTAAACTAAACTTTAGCACGACCTTCCATCCACAGACAGATGGTCAGACGGAGAGGACCAACCAGGTGATTGAAGATATGCTTAGAGCATGTGTCCTAGATTTTTGAGGTAGCTGGCACGAACACTTACCCCTTGTGGAGTTCGCCTACAATATAGCTATCAAGCTAGCATTCAAATGGCACCATTTGAAGCACTCTATGGCAGGAGTTGCCGATCTCCAATATGCTGGTATGAAGTTGGCAAAAAACAAATGCTAAGACCAGAGATGATAAGGGAAACCACAGAGAAGGAAAGCTTATTAAAGAAAGAATGGCAGTGGTGCAACAAAGACAAAAGGCATATACAGATAATAGAAGAAGAGACCTAGAGTTTCAGGTTGGTGAACATGTGTTCTTGAAAGTATCTCCAGGCCGTGGGATCAGGCATTTTGGCATTAAAGAAAAGTTGTCACCAAGGTTTGTCGGGCCTTTCGAAATCCTTGAAAGAGTCAGCGAGGTGGCATATCATCGCGCTTTACCACCACAAATGGATGGAATACACAATGTGTTCCACATATTCATGTTGAAAAAGTACGTACGGGATCCGTGACATGTCATAGAATATGAGCTCCTGGAATTCAACAAGACGGAACATATCAAGAGAAGCCAATTAAGATCGTGGACTGGAACTGCGCCAATTAAGGAACAAGATCATCCCACTGATAAGGGTTAGATGGAATCAACGCATGGACACGTGGGAAACTGAAGAAGCAATGCGCAAAAGATACCCGGAGCTATTCACAAGTAAGTACACCTCACTGGTACAATAACTTTCTATACATGAATATGGGGACCAAATTCTCTTAAGTGGGGGAGGGTGTAGCACCCCGGAAATTTTAACTATATAAAAATTCGAATAAATGGAAATAAATAATTTCCATAATATCAAAGTATTTAAAACATACGAATCATATCGTATGTGCTAAAGCACATCAGAAAAATCCGTAAAAATTATAAATCAACCCCACACATTATTCCAAAATGTTCCAAAAAAAATTTGTGCCAAGAAAAATCGGATTAGCGAAGTTTAAAGTGTTTCGCGACTTATTATCGTAATCATGAATAAGTCGAAAAATCATTATCACGGGTACTTGGATGAGTTGGAAAATTAAATAAAAATTATATACGGACTTCAAATAATATACTCTAATGACTCATCAAGAAATTTGTGTCAATAAAAATCATTGGACTAGGTTTAAGAGTTATTGTGACCGATTATCCAAATTAGGAAACAAGTCGGAAAACCGTTAACACGAAAATACGACGCAACCAAAAATTTAATAAAAGTGTTGGAGAGACTCCCAACATTATATATTAATGACCCAATATCTTAATGGGCCAATGGACCACATATGACCCAAAAATCAAATGAAGCTAGAAAATGCATAGAAATTCGTAGCTTAAATTAGCTGAAATTAAAAAGAGGTAATTAGTGTTGAATTGGGAAGAGATCTTGCACTCTTGGCAACCCAATTCGTGCCTACCCACCCATAGAGGTTGCTTGATGGCCAAGACTCTCTAATGGAGGGAGAGATCTTCAAAATTTGGAAAGACACAAGCCAATCCCGCAACCTTTCTTTCCTAGTTAGAATAGGATTCCTAAATACCTTGGTTACTTAAATACTCTTCACCCAAACTCTAGGGACGAGTTTACAACTTGCTGGGGTCGTGTGGAGGAGCTCTTGGGGGCTGGGGAGCTGCGGATCGACCACAAGAAGGACATCTTCTTCCCCCGTTCGTCTGCTGCGACCTGCACAAACCATCCACTTGAAGCGATCAAAGGTAGGCCAAACCTAAACTAAACCTTGCAAGGCTTATACTCATGGAAAGAGGGTCAAGTCTACGTCCTAACCCAAGTGGAATGCCTAAATTCCATGCAGTATACACGGAGTATTAAGCGTTTTCCTCCAAGTGGTCTGAACACAGGTTTTCTAGAAAAATGGGACTTCTTCAACCCATAAGGTAGGTTTTCTCTAGCCAAAACTTAACATATTCTATACCAATGTTTAGAGCATCAAGTTAACTTTCATTTCCCACTGGTTTCATCAAATTCCAATGAGTAGATTTTGAGTTATAAGCGTTTTCCCCAAGTCGCGCACTGTTAGGCCTTTTTCTGTTCTTTATATGTTGCAAGCGATTTGAGACCAAATTAGATCAAACTCACAACATGAAAGTTTTTATACTAGTTGTCATCGTCATATTTTGTGTTGAACATTTTATCTAAATGTCATTAGTTAGAGAGTTATAAGCATGATAAGAGGGTCTCTGCATGACACTATATTTTCAGGTTGCACTTGGTTTTACGTTTGTGTTTGACTTGATTAAAGCCTATTGAAACCATCATTGTTTTATAATTATGATTTACTAGAAGCACCCTTGCATGTCTAGGTTGGTTTAAAACTAGTTTCGTTATTTTTCATGCACTGTACAATTTGTTCTTAATTTTAGAACAACCCTGTGTCAAAATAGGAAAAGTCTGGTCCGCAATCCAAAGCACTATCCTTTCTCTAGCAGACGCAGGCCAAGGACCTGAGAACGCGACGGCTCGATAGGCCGCGTTCTCAGGCAGATCGCGACAAGAATTCTGTCGCGATCTGATCGCGACCGGACCGCCGTCGCGACCTGACCTCCGGGTCTGACAGCCATGTCACCTTCTTCATATGAACCGTCGCGAACTACCTGCCTGATCAGACAAGCCTGTCGCGATCCTTACAAGGCACTGTCGCGATCTGATCTGACCCCGTCGTGACCCTTACAAGGGTCCGTCGTGACCTCAGGATTTTTCATGAAACCCCACTTATTTTCTTGCAAATCTAACTGCTGTACTGGAGGTCTGTTTAAATATGATTCACATGTCTTAGGTCTGATCATTGCATGATGGTATTTAATGGCTTAAAAGGGGTTAACCCATTTAAAAGTTTTAGTTACATGAAGGTTATTCTAATTGCTCTTTAAATGTTATGATCCATTCATGCAACTTGTGATTCAATCTTTCCATTATTCTACCTGTTTTAAATGATAATTAGTATTCTTAAAATCTTGCAAACCCATGTGTAGTTAAATGCATTGTTCAATCGTGCCATCATGTTAAGGTTTTCCGTAAGTTTAAAATCGATGGTTGTGGATTGAGATGCGTACATCACTACACACTTGCACTGTTAGGCAGCCCTTTCTTGGGAAATTGGAAACTCTCTACCGGTCATTCCAAATTGGTAGACTAGTGACCTTTTCTCCAAGGCCTCCGTAAATCTCCTCTGACCATAGATTCCCACATGGCCGACGAGTTGGTTGTACCATTGAAGTTCCCTGGAGATAGCGTGCACTTCCTTTCTCTTCTTGTTCTCGTGAGTGTGATTTACAATCTAGACTAAAGCCATTAATGTAAAGATTGAACTAAAGTATAAATCGTGCTGTTATGCTGCCAAATTTATCTCTTGACCATTGTTATCATGGAATCATGTTCAATTACTTATTACTTGTTCCCATCATCATCATGAACATGACATTACACATGCTTACTTATTGAAACTCTCATTGGCCATTATTAATGACTGTGGGTATCTACATTTAAAATTTTACATGAGATGCTGACCGGGCACGGCGAGTGTCCAAGGGCTCCAGTCTAGCCCCAATGACGGAGAGTCATAAATATACTGTTAACCATGGGGTATAATGATTACTGGCGTTGCATCTGCGCTGGGAGTCTTGCTTGCTTGTTGAATGATAGATACATTAACTACATACACGTGTCCTGATGTACATTCTTGATGGATCTTTTCTTGGTGTACATTAGTGTCTACGTGCCTGATTAGTGTTACATTATCGTGCTCGTACATTCTTGCTTGCTTGCTTGCGTGATATGACCATCCTGCATTTAATGCAATTAGTGATATCTTGCGTTCTTGACATCAATTGTAATCTTGCGTGCTTGTACCAAGTGATCTATTGCTAGTTCTATATTGTCATCTTGTTCACAAATCTTGTTCTATCATAATCACTCTCTCTACCTTGTTTCATGTATCATATTTAATGAGTTTTATTCGCACATGCATATCATGACATTCATCGTTCTTACCTAGTTCTAAATTGCTAATCACTTATATCATTGTCCGCACATTGAGATATAAATCCTACTGGGCTAGTTTGCTCATTCCCTACTTTTACCCAATCTAGGTGACTATGAAGTTCAAGAGGAGGAGCTAGTCGAGGATGGGAATGCGTCCGAGTGAAGAGCGTTCCAACCATGAGTCTAGTTATAGTAATTTGCTTTGAGAGTTAGAACATGTAGTAGGAAGTGAGGAGTATTATGTACTTTCCTTTTTATTGAGTCTAGTCCTGTTATCCCATAGTCTAAGAGTTGTAATAGTTCTATTTTGAATATATAAGTTGATATTTGAATAAAAGATTAGTGGAGTTCAATATTTGGGCCCTATGATGATGTATGTTGTTATACATTTAGTGCGTGCTAGTTAGAGGCTTATTTGCCGACTGTTCACGTCTCGGGATATCGATTTGAATTATTTCCGAATTATTATTAATATCCGCTGCGTAATGCTCGGGACATGACAAAGTATATGCCCATGGATAGTTCACATCAAGTATGGAGATGTTATTAGAGGGCCAGACTGCCGACAGGATCTGCTCACCAACACATGTACTGAGCATCAACACATGTACCTCCCACACTGATGACTAATAAGATCAAATCATCCTCATTCTATGAGTAAATATTATGTGTACTAATCTATCCAAATATTCAATGTTCCGTTTGAAGATCCCACAACTAGGAACATTTAGTACATTTGCTTTAGAATGACTAATCTCATTATTATAATCTCATGATAATTCAGTCATAATTGCATGCCTTCAAGTACTTCACCATATCATGCAATAAACACATATAAAATAAAAAGATGCAATGAAGCAATGTCATTAATCTTATTATAAGAATAAGATAATATAAAAAATGATGTCATCACATCTCATGTGATTTCCTTGCAGGACATACCTTCTTAAAAGACAAGAATGACACAATGAAGCACATTGGCAACATAACTTAGAATAATAGAGAGAAGATGCTGATGTTGTTGGCGAAGCTTGGTGAAGATGGCGATGAAGCTTTAAGGCCAAGCTCTTTCTTCCTCACTACAAGCATGGAAGGCAAAATCGACAGGATCGACCCAGAATCGGTCGATCCTGGATCGGATCGAGGGCTATGGATCCGATTATGGGGGGAAGTCCCTGAATCGGCAAACTTCCAGCTGGATCGGCCAGAATCGAGTTGGATTGACTGGATCAAGCAAGGATCGACCGATTCAAGACTGATCCAGGCCGATCCAGACTGATCCAGGTCGATTCCCTCAGGCTACCTTCAGGATCCTCTTCAGGCAGGGTTGTCAGGATCTCCTTATTTACCTGAATATCATTTAAGTAAATGTTAATTTACTTAAGATATTACATGTAAATAAGGAAGTACCCCCCATTTGAATCTAATAAAGATATCAAAAAAATCATATCTCTTACCAATAAAAAGTCAACTCTCCCATCGAAGAAGAAAATCACGATTTTGGTGATTTTAGCGAAATACTAACTTTCTAATCTCTCGTAATTTAGCTTATCTAAAAATTTGATAATTCAATAAACCACATGGAACACTAAAAATTCAAGTCCGGTAAAAAAAGTCAAACGTGCATGTGAATTCTCCAATGGAGCCACTCTCCTACTGACAACACTTAGTCTGCTTGAGACCTCTCAGAATTTGGTCAAACTTAAGTTTCATCATCCAAACCTCTCAGAATTTGGTCAAATTGAGCTACCATCACCCAACTCATGACACTCATGAGTTTGGGTGATGATAGCTTAGTTTGACCAAATCCTAATAGGTCTCAAGTAGACTTAGTGATGTTAGTAGGAGAGCGGCTTCTTGGAGAAGTCATATGCACGTTTGATTTTTTTTTTTGTTGGACGTTAGATTTTAATATTTTATTAGACTTATTTGAATTATAAAATTTTAAAATGTCAAATTATGAGAGATTAGAAAGTTGTTACTTTGATAAAATCACAAAAATTGCGATTTTCTTCTTGGATGGAGAGTTGACTTTTTATTAGTAAGAGATGTGATTTTTTTGATATTTTTATTGGATTCAAATGGGGGATATTTCCTTATTTACATGTAATATCTTAAATAAATGAAACTACAAATTTTAACATTTACTTAAATGGTATTCAGGTCAATAATATACTAAGTCTTTAATATTTTATACTTTTCTTGTATTATTATAGTAGTAATAATACACAAAATATTATGTTTCATATATTATGAATGCATGTATGATTGGTTTTTTATGCAAATATTAGTTCTTTCAATTTATCAGATTTTCCCTCATTTTTGCTATTTTTTTCTGATATTTCCTGAAATTTCCTGATTTTCCCCAAAAAAACCATTTTATAAACTGGCCGATCCAGGTTCGGCCAGACTTCCTTGGATCCATGGGATTTGCGATCCGATCCGATCAAGGATCGGATCGAGCCTGGTCGATCCCGATCCCGATTCCGATCCTGCCTTCCATGACTACAAGTGAAAGCTTCTAATTGCTTCTTGCTTAGCATTTAAAATATAAAATTATGTCACTAATTTTTGGTAATATCATATAACCATGCCAGTGTGTTATACGAGTTTTCTATTTTTTTGCTTTTGTCTTTTACATCTTATTTCAAAAATAACTAAAACTTATTTTTGTTGAGAGAGCCATCCACATATCCTGTTTGTGTGCAAAACTTCTTTTGACTTCTATTGAATGAAGAAATAAGTTTAATTCTACATTTTTTAATTAGATTTATATTTTAAAATTTTTATTATTTTTAGATTGATATATATAATGTGTGTGTGTGTGTTGTGTGTGTGTGTGTGTGTGTGTGTGTGTGTGTGTGGTGTGTGTGTGTGTGTGTGTGTGTGTGTGTGTGTTGTGTGGTTGTGTGTGTGTGTGGTGTGTGTGTGTTGTGTGGTGTGTGTGTGTGTGTGTGTGGTGTGTGTGTGTGTGGTGTGTTGTGTGTGTGTGTGTGTGTTGTGTGTGTGTGTGTGTGTGGTGTGTGTGTGTGTGTGTGTGTGTGTGTGTGTGTGGTGTGTGTGTGTGTGTGTGTGTGTGTGTGGTGTGTGTGTGTGTGTGTGTGGTGTGTGTTGTGTGTGTGTGTGTGTGTTGTGTGTGTGTGTGTGTGTGTGTGTGTGTGTGTGTGTGTGTGTGTGTGTGTGTGTGTGTGTGGGTGTGTGTGTGTGTGTGTGTGTGGTGTGGTGTGGTGTGTGGTGTGTGTGTGGTGTGTGTGTGTGTGTGGGTGTGTGTGTGTGTGTGTTGTGTGTGGTGTGTGTGTGTGTGTGTTTAGATTGATATATATATATATATATGTGTGTGTTCTAATATGCAGTGTATAAAAGATTTACAAATGTAGACGGCTTGAAGGATTTGTCTACATAGGTAGACTATGTATATTTTAGCCATCTACAAAAGTTGCTTATGTAGACAACTAGTTTCT